>LKBB01000060.1:52750-85317 GCA_001513885.1 Thielaviopsis musarum
CCCCCCCCATCTTCTTCGCCTATTCCCTTCCGATCCTCCGTTCCTGCCTCCGGAGAATAAGTCTCCTATCCCCACCTGCCTCGGTGCTCGTCAGTCTTCCCCTCTACTTAATGAGTACTGTATTTCCTACAAATTACATTGTATTGTATTTACTGCTAATACATACACGCCTTTTCTCCTCTTCCTCTTCTTATTACCCTCACGCCCCCTCCCTTTCCCTTTTAAGCAAACCAAACCCTTGGTCGACGCACTCAGACTGCGATTGGCTTACAGGCAAGCAAGCACGGCCTGCTTTTTTTTTCTTTTTTTTTTTTTCTCTTTTTGCTTCTTTTGCGGAGAGGAGTTGGGGAGAGTCCATACTTGACTACAAAGTACTAGTATTACCAGTTTTATTCTAGTGAATTTGTGTGTCATTTTTTTTTTTGGTTTTCTGCAAGAAGCTACTGGCTTACGGCTATCGCTGCCCAGCAACTCGAGGAAGGAATAAGAATTAAAGCTGACCAATTAATGCAGTGTGCCTGAACAACCTCTTCACAGTTTGAAGCAGTTACAGTAGCGGGAGTTGAAAGTTACAGGTACTGCTAGTAACTTACTAGTACTCCGGACGTCACCGTTTCTGTTCTTTTCACTGTCATTGGCTGGATCTGGAAGGTTCTTGCCCCGAAAGCGTGGACATTTCTTGCTCTTGCTCTTGCTCTTGCTCTTGCTCTTGCTCTTGCTTTTGCTCTTGCTTTTGCTCTTGCTTTTGCTCTTGCTCTTGCTTTTGCTCTTGCTTTTGCTCTTGCTTTTGCTCTTGCTTTTGCTCTTGCTTTTGCTCTTGCTTTTGCTCTTGCTCTTACCCCCGGTTTTGGCTTTGCGTGGGATAATCCAATTCCAGCACACAGACTACGTCAAAGCCAAACTTCAAAGGCAACAACCCAAGCCAATAAAGCACAGGGCTCCAAAAACGAGGAGAAGGAACTTGACGTTCCAGTAAACCAGATTTTGAATCTCTCGCCAATTTTCTTTTCTTTTCTTTTCTTCTTTTTCTTCTTTTTCTTTCCTTAGCAATTCTTCTGTGCACGTTGCCTGATTTATTGTCTTCTTTTCTTTTCTCAGTCTTTGAAAGACGTTTACGTGTGGTTTTGGGTCTGTGATCTTTCCACTCTTTTCTTTTATTATTTTTATTATTATCATTATTGCTTTCTTTTCTTTTCTTTTTGGTCCTTCGTTTTCACACCTTGCTTTGCTTTGGATCTCCTTTTTCTTCTCTTCTTTTCTTTGTCCATTTCGTTTTGCTGAGCAAACATCGCCGCTTATTCCGCCATCTTCGCTTGTTTCTTTCTCTACTCTCTTTGAAGCGGTTTCCTTTCGTTCCGCACCTAGTTCTCTACTATAGCCATTTTCCGAGCCGGCCTCTTGTTTCTCCTTCTTAGTGCTGGGCTGTTAGATTCTTTTGGTTGCAGCCAGTCTGAATCTCTCTCTCTCTCTCCCTCTCTCTCTCCCTCTCTCTCTCCCCCTTTTACTCTCTCCCTCTCTCTCTCTCTCTCTCTCTCTCTCTCTCTCTCTTGCTCTCACTCTCGCTCTCGCTCTCGCTCTGTCGCCATCGATCTCATCCCACTTCGGCTGCCCATGTTCACCAAGAGCTCGCTCCATGGACTTGTGGACAAGTAGTACAACGACGACCTCAGCCGCCTAGATTAATTTCATCATTTCATCTTACTTTGACCTTAAGCCGCCCTCATGAGCCAGTCCCAATATGGGAAAGCCACAAATACAATGGACCGTCAACAACAATTTGCAACGCCCGGCTTCGTGCGTTCTGCCCGTGAGCGTATAATGGGCCAATCATCGCCGGAACCTTTTGGCCAGCAGGTTTCCGTGAGCCAATATACCGAAGCCACCGCCCGTCAACCACTACCTCGTCCAACTCCGACCGCCTCACCTATTCCTTCGTCTTCTCCCTCTTCGTCTGCAGCCACTGGCACTCCTGGCGGCGCCGGCATGTCTCGCATTCCCAGATTACCTGGTAGCACAACACAACCGCGGAATCAGTCTCAAACGCCGCTATCCATGCGAATTGACCCAGCAGAAGCCATTGGCGTGGCAATTTCACAGCCCATTCCTATCCAACAGCCCATCCAGCAACAACAATGGCCGTTTCCTCAAGCAGCACCGGATGCTCCTTCTTATCAACCGCCGCCCGGCCGCTCCCAACCGCCGCCGCGTCCGCCACGACCCAGCAAGATCATTTCAATGGTCGGAAATAACCAACCACAACTTCAACTACAAGTGCCAAACCAGCGCCAAATAGCCGAATACCCACCAGATTTCAGCCCTGAAGATTTAGACGATATCAACACGGCCTACACCCCGTCGTCTCGCCCGTCTGTCAGCTCATTTGGCTCGATTCCAGACTTTCCCGTGCCGATGCTCCCACCGCCGCCTGAACCTCAGCAGCCTCAGCCCATTATTCAACGGAGGACAACACTTGGTCCGCCGCCATCGTCTCGCCGTGGAGCTTCGTCGTTTTATTCAACCCAGTCGTACGTCGAACCGATTCTTGAAGAGAGTTCACAACCCTCGCGCTCGCATTCGTCGTTTGCGTCCAGCATGGCTATTCCCGACGACTTTGAATCTTCGGAGCTGGTGTCCCGGTCCGGCTTTGACTCGGACGAAGAGCAGCTTACGCCCTACGCCCAGAATGGCTTTCTCACCAGAGCTCCCAGCCTGGTCATTACGAGACCCGACACCGACTCGTCCAGCAACGACTCGGACGCTCCGGATGCCACAGCACGTGGTAACCCGTTTCTGAGCGCCGAAGATTTTCCAGCCCCTTCGCGTTCGCCGTTTGAATCCCCGGGCTTGGCTACTGGTCTGGTTGTGAATAACGTTCCCCAGCATAGCCCGCAGCCCGTTACTCCCGATCACATCCGCCAATCGTTGCTTGCTGCGGCCGAAACTGACCCGGCGATGCCGCCACAAGGCCCCAACAGCAACAACGACATGTACAGCCGCATGTCTGCCATTAGACGGCCGCCCAAGCTGGACATTAACGCAGCAAATGTCGGCCGTAACAGTACCACCAGCCTGCCCGACATGATTCGCCGGGCCACGCGTCTGGCGTACATGATCGACAAGGGCAAGAGACCCGCCAGCAACGCGTCGCCCGAGTTTGGGTTTGCCGACAACCTGCAGGTTCGCGGATCTGAGTTTTACTCTGGTAAGTTTGTTCGACTTATATGCCACCAGCCCTTGGAGGCCCATTTCTAACCCTAACCACAGTCAACGGTCGCCAGTCTGGTCTTTCCGATATGCTTGCCGCCTTTCCACCGCCCGCCAACCCGCAGCTTTCGCCGCCGGCTGAACCCACGCGCATGAGCCGTATCCGTAGCTTCATCAAGTCGCCAAACTCGTGGCCTTTCCCGCCCAGCCGATCGCCCGCTATGCAGCAGATTCGGTCGCCTCTGGCTACTGACTCGGCCGGTATGACGGCCGGCACGGCTGAGAAGGCAGTTGCGGTGCAGCAGCAGCCGCAAAAAAAGAAGGGTCGTCGCTGTTGCGGTCTTCCCATGTGGGGTTTTGTCCTACTGGTGATTATTTTGCTGGCTCTGGCCGCCGCTGCTATTGTGATTCCACTTGAGTTCTTTGTGTTCCGCAAGCACAACACTACTTCGGCATCTTCTCAGTCGGACAAGGACCAGTGCGTGGCTACGCTTCCTTGTCTCAATGGTGGTACTAGTGTGGTTCTCAATGGCGAGTGTTCGTGTATCTGTGTTAATGGCTTTACCGGAGATAATTGTAGTGTGGCTGGCGCGACTGGCTGCACCACCACGACGCTTGTCACCATGAACAACACCACTGATAGCATTAGCAACGTCACTTTGGGTTTGGCCATTCCTCGTCTGATTGCTGAGGCTGATAGCACCTTCTCTGTACCTCTGTCCGGCACTCAGATCCTGGCGCGCTTCAACTCGGGCAATCTGTCTTGTGTGGCTCAGAACTCTCTGGTCACATTTGACGGATCGGCTACGCGGTTGTCCTCCTCTTCAACAGATGATGGTACTAAGACGAGCGTCGTTGGCAGCAAGACCAAGGAAAAGGCCAAGCAAGCCGTCATCAAAGTCCCGACTATAACAGTACCTGCTGTGCTGGCGACAACCGCTGTGGTGGCCGATCAGCTGCAGAACAAGGCCCAAGTCACTACCAACGTGGTTGTCACTGTCTCTACAGCATCTGTTCGTACTACCACTGTCGTCACTGTTATTACCACTACGGTGATGACCAAAGCTCCCGACGCCACTGCTAGCACCGCCATCACCACCACGTTCACCAGCAACATCGCCTCCACCACCACCATAACCCTGACCACAACGACTACCGCCGTGGCCACCGCCACCGCCAGCTTTGCCGCCAACCAGGACGCCATTGACTTTGCCCGCGTAGCCGTTCTCTTTGTCCTGCAGCAAGCAGACGTTCAGCAGGCGTCTACGGCGCAAGCTGCGCTCGAGAAATTCTTCACCAGCACCGACAACATCACGACGGCGGACGCGCGCAAAGTCTCGCTCGGGAACAATAACTTTGTGAATCTGGTTAATTTCCGCGTGCAGGTTGGCACCACGGTGGCGGGCAGCGGCAACTCGACGGCCGACTACGACACGAGTAATGGCAGCGTGGCGGTACGGATGGCTGTCAGCGACGGTGTTGATGGTGACGATGACGACGACGACAAATATCATGAGCGCGCGGAAAAATCGGCCGAATCGAGACGGCATGCAGTGTCATACATGCAGCGGCGACGCCGGGCGGCCTCGCGGACACGAAGTCACGATCAACTACGGCACACGCTTTGGTAAATTTCTTTTCCTTTCTTTCTTTTTTTTTTCTTTCTTTCTTTCTCTGTTTTTCTTTTTACAGCTGTATTTATTTTCTTTCGTCTCTACTTCTCCCTATTTTCGATAATAGGCTTCTTCTCTTTTTCACTTCCCTCCCCCTCTCGGAGCCAAGTGGGACACAACAAAAAGGAGGGCTGTGCATAATTACATATTTTATTCCCCTTTTTGTTCTTTTTTTATATTACCTTGCTTATTTCAACTACGCTGGGCAAGCCATTTCTTGTTTTCTTGTTGTTGTTTTTTTTGCTGCTTACTTTCCATACTTGGTACTTGGTTTACTACTACTTGTAAGAAGGCGGGAGTCTTGATATCTTTTTTTGTTGAACTTGTCAGGTCGCATAAACCTACGAAGCCTTGTTGGTACATGTATATGTATAATATCTACTACTAGTGGTACTTGCAAAAACATAATGTCACCGTATTTTTAACAAATTCATCCAACCTTGACATCTCTGTTCCAACATTGTTGACGTGCTTCCCACAAAAGAAGTCAAAGTTAGAAACCGGCGCTACACATATCAACCTCGTTTCATTATGCTCATGCCTGGTCTTTTTTTATGCTCGAACTTTTGCTCCCCCCTCATTTCCTTGTTACCACCCTTTATTTTTTTTTTCTCATGGTAAAACGTTGGCGATCAAACACCTCATGTTTATTTGGAATACCTTTTTTTGGGGTCATCACCATTAACAATAAAACCAACTCGTCTTTTTGAATTTTTCACTAAAGTTTGAACTAAAAAAAAATAAAAACTATAAATATAGAAAAAGAACCAAAAAAAAATACGCTACCGTGATATATAATAAACACAAAATAAACAACTCAAAAAGAACACAGAAACAAATAAGCTCCAAAAAGGAAACCCTCAAGTATAAAGCCCAAAGTTTCATTCATCCCATCTTCACGACTCCCCTCCGCGCGGCAACAACGATCCCAGTGACATCCGCGCAAGCGTGTGGATCCCCAGCCCGCGTTTCTTCTCTGGCTTCTCCCTCTCCTTGGCCTTTTCCCTGTCTTTGCCGCTGCTGTGCGTCTTTCTGCCCATCAGTCTGTCCAGTCTGCGGAGCCGAAGTGTTGTTGATTCCGTCTCCGACCAACTCGCCAAGTCCTCTGTATGGTCCCTCTCGGTGGTGGTGGTGATGGCTTCCGTCTTGTGAGCCTTCTCGTCTGCAAACAACTTGACCAGACCAATTTCCTCTTGCTGTAGACTAAACAAATCCCCAGAGCCACAGCCACTGTCATCCACTCGAGCTTCGGGTGGCAGTGTGCTCTGAAGCGCCGCAGCGGCTCGCATCTCCTCGATACCAGCAACCCTAAGCGCATGCAGATCTTCTGCAGCAACCTTATTCTCCACGTCCCGGTCCACCATTTTGGCCTGCGTAGCCTCCCGCCGCCGCGCCATTTCCATGCGTAGATTTCCCGCGCCAGCTCCAGGCGGAGACCTCGGACCTTTGGATCCCGTCCGGCGAAGAATGCTGATATCACGAAGACTGCGCTTGCGGGGTGGCATAATGTCGCTACCAGACGTGCTAATTGTAGTGGTTGTACCCGTAGATGAAGAAAGAGATCTCGCCAAAGAGCCCACTGACGATATCAGCGACGACGTTGGAGACGAAGGACCGCTTCGTATGCTCTCGGAAAAGATTGAGTTTGTCGGGCTAAACAGGCTGTTGGCAGGAGTATGCGCTCGATCGGGCGTGAAAAGGGCAGCGTTTCGTAGAGCCGATTGCGAATGCTTCAGCTTCCATCTCAGTGAGCTTGTCAAAGAAAAGGTTCTTGTCATGGCTGAGCGGAGGGACGAGCAGGAACCGTGAGTGTTATTGTTCACATTCTACATGATACTACACTCGCCGTCGGTCGCTTGTTGCTCGCCCATGTTGGATCGGGAAATACGCTCACGTTGCCGAGGACCGGATTTGCCGGCGCGCTTGAGATCCTCAAGACGTTCACGGGCCTTGGGGAAGTCTTGGGCTATATTACAAAAAGAGACACCGTTAGCACTCATCAAACAGAGGAAATAGAATAACAATAATAAACAAAAACAACTTACCGGCTGCTCTCCAGTACCAGCGCTTGGCATCTTCCAAGTTGGCCGGAACACCGATACCAACCTCGGTAAAATAGCCCATGGCATACTCGGCCTTTGCCAAGCCAGCCATGGCAGCCTTGCGAGCCCACAGATACGCCTCAGTGTCGCTCTGGCCCAGGACACCATCGGAACCCGTCAAGTACCAACCACTCAGAGAAAGCTCAGACTGATGCTCCTCTTGCTGCGCAGCCTTGGAGTACCACATGATACTTTGCCGGGGATCAATCGGGCAGCCAAGCAAGCCGTATTCAAAGGCACAGCCCAGACGGAACTGTGAAAACTTGTAGCCCAACTCAGCGGCCTGAAGAAAGAGCGAGTACGCATAGGGCTCATCGCGGATGATGGCGTCATTGGGGCCAGCGCTCTCGTACAAAAGACCGAGTTCGTGCAGCGAGTGTGGGTTCTCGGCGTCGGCCCGCTCAGCTGCGCGCTTGAGCCAACCAACAGCTTCCCGGGGGTCCTTGTTTTGACCTAAAAGGCCCTTGAGCAAAATCATACCGACCTTGTACATAGCCGGAGTATCTCCCAGAGTCGCTGCGCGCTTGTACCACTGCATAGCCTTGAGTGGGTCTCTGCGCGTACCACCACCGTCCTCGTGGCCAATTTCACAACAAACAGCAGTACGGTAGGCAGCGGCGCCGTGACCCAGCTTGGCGGCAGATTGGTACAGCGTAAAGGCATCCTTATTTTCCGGCTCACCACCCCAGAGACCACGACCAAGACAGTCAGCCATGAAGAACATGGCTTCCGCATTCTGACCACCACTGGAAAGCTTCTTGAGAATCTTGTGGGCATCCGTCAGGAAGCGATCGCGTACCCGCGCCTTGGTCTTCAGGTCAGTGTTCTGGGGAATCAAAACGTCGGCAGCTTCCACGAGCTTCTTACCAAGCTTGAGAGCGGTAACTTGATCGTTTGGGTCGCTCTTGGCTATGGCACGCAGTTGCTCCAGCTCCTCAGCAGTCACCGGCAACTCAGTCTGCTTTCCGGAAGCCCCGGACGGTGGTTGAGGCGCAAGCTGCTGCTGCATGTGTTGCTGCAGGTCCATCTGAACAGGCGGCTGGGCCGGGGCAATCGTCGGACCACCACCATAGTTTCTGACGGGAACCGGCTTGCTCTCCATGTTCATCAGGCCGGGGCGCACAGGAACAGGGTGGGGTGAAGAGACGGGGCCACCCGACTGTTGGTTGGGCGCAGGACCTCCGGGGTATCCGCCAGGACCGGGAGCAGGACTAGCACCGGGCCCGAGTCCATTGCCGGAATAGACCTGGAAGTTTCCTTGTGGCATCGGCGGAACATCTCCAGGCATGTCCATCGGGTTGCGCAGGTTTGGTTGCGACTTGGTCCGGTTGACGCTCTTTCCTGGGCTCTGCATTTGCATCTGCGCTTGCATCTCCATACTCTCTCTCGTAGAAGTAGGCTGGCTGTTGTCCTCGTATCTGCTGGGTACAGGACTTTCTTGCAGAGGGCCACCCATTCCCATGCCATCTAACTGGTTCATCTGGTTGCCAAAATCTAGGGTACTCATACGAACACTGCCGTAGTAGTTGTCAATGGCCTCGTCGAACTGGCCATAACCTCCGTTGGCATAGTTGTCGTATTGCTGATTTTGAAATTCCTGGGGCGGGCCTTGGCCAGGGTACATGCGCTGGGGCGGAGGTCTGCTGCCTTGAGCAGTCGAAGGTCTTGGGGGAGGAGCACCCATATAACCCATAGGGCCACCCAGACCACCCATCTGACCGCCGTTTGGACCTCCCATAGGCCCACCCATCTGTCTACCCATCGGTCCACCCATAGGTCCCCCCATTGGCCCTCCCATTGGCCCACCCATCGTGTTCATCCACTGTTGTGGAGGCATTCCACGCTGTGGCGGTGGTCTTTGCTGTTGCTGCTGCTGCATCGGATCGTTAAAGGGCATCGTCACGCTTCGAGAAGAGGAGCCGGTGAAATCGTATGGGCCTTTGCCTAAATCAGGGGCAACGATGCCCATGCCAGCACTGATATCAATATCACCGCCTATTGAGCCCGAGCTGTCACGCTGGGTGCCACCACCGTACCGAGGACCACGCCCAAATCCAAACCCGCCGCTCTTCTTTGGGGCACCAGGCCGGGCGGCCTGTTCACTTAAAGCCAAAGCAGTCATCTGGGCCATGATTTCGTTTTCAGTGTCCATATCGGTTCGTCGGGTTTTGCCAGGAAGGGCCGGGAACGCGCCACCGAATCCAGACTTGAACGCTGGGGGACTGTCTTGAACTACAAGTCGAATGAAGAAGTTAACATCTAGAAAATAACTTTTCTTGTGCCTATATACGACTTACGCGAGGGGTCCATCATGGTCGCAGCTCTTTGTGGGCCACCCGGTCCAGGAGAAAAGCCTCCTCTACCGTATCCCGGGCCTTGAGGGTACTGGCCATTGGGACCGGGTCGTTGCATCATATTTCCTGGACCAGGAGTACCGCCGCGCTCTGGTAGAGGGTAGCCGCCAGCACCGTAGCCTCCGTTGGCAGGGCCGTTATTGTAGAACTGACCCTGGCCCTGGGGTTGGCCTCCTTGTGCCAGATTGTACGCCTTCGTTCCATCATTAGGGGGTGCCGGAGTAGGCAAAGGAGCGCCCGGATAGCCGCCGTTGTAAGCCATCTATGTTTGTATATATATGCGCCAGTCGATATGTCGAGTTAATTGCAATATGTCGAGTTTGGAAGCAAAAGGTCGATCGATTAAGGAGCTGCGACGGGCTTGCAGCAGTTTTTATTCTCGAAGTCGAATTGACAAGCGAGTAGGAAAATAAAAGAGAGGAATGAAAAGGAAAGAAGCGAAGAAAAGCGATGTGTTTTGATCCCACCTCCGAGTTTACTGTAAGAGGTACGGTACGTCCGACTTGAGCCAATTTCCTGCCTCTGCCCAACTCTACTACCAAGTTGAAGGGGAAATGCTTATGCCGTCCGTCGATGATACCCAACAGCCCACCAGGTGAGTTCAAAACTGCCGACTTGCGCAGAAAGGGCAAAGATTATGCGATCAAAGGGCGAGGCCGAAAAGCTCGCAAACGGGTTTGAGAAATATGGGAATAAGAAAAAAGAAAATCAATCGAAAAGCATCAAAGAAAAGAAAAAAGCCATTCAAAGCTAGTAGTAGTAGTAGTAGTAGTGGTCGTACTGTTTAGAAAAGGGAAAAAGAAGAGAAAAAAGCGATGCTTGTGCGCAAAGATCTCGTCTGAACGAGAACCCACTTTGGCGGTATCGTGAACAGAGCGCCGGCGCAGATACTGTATTGGAGGAAAGATATGATTAATACAGTGGTGTGTATTTATATAGATGTGTACATAGATGTCGTGGAGCGTGGCGCACCGGTGGAACCGGCAATAGGCAATAATCAGTAAATAAATAATCGACGCTTTTATAAACAGAGAAGCAATAAATAAGAATCGCCAAGATATAAGATGAAATACTAATAAGAGAACCGCAGAAAGAGAAGCCAGGCTTGGCCTTGCGATGATGGATGATGCTAAATAGCGATTCGAAATATACTTTATCTTGGTGATCAGGTTTGTTGTGTGTTGGGAAAAGAAGAAGAGTTTTAATGCTGGAAGCCAGAAGAATGGAAGAAACCACAGGTTTAACAATCAAACAGAGCAGTTGCTACGTTTTGAAGCTCGACAAGTCAAGCATAATACCACCGTGCGGTGCCTTCTGTCCGGAAACAACAAAGAGGCCGCCAAGTCAGTGGAAGAGCGTGTGGGAGATAAAAAAAAATAAAAAAAATAGGGAAGCATCTTCTTGGCCTTGGTGGGTATGGGAAGGGAGGGGGACCAAGCAGGGGCAGAAAGGGAAGGAACCCTTGGAGGGGCGGCTAGGGGCCTTTCCCTGCTAACGCAGCTGCCTGTTCTGTTGGTGAAAGTGCTGGAAGTTGCTCTATAAGTGGCTTCCTCAAAGTATCATCAACCCCGGCGGTTGACTAACTTGGAATGTTGATTTTTCTTTGATCGCTAACCGATTGCTTAACAGTGACTCTATTGTACCTACTTATATATGTGAGTAAGTAAGTATGTACTTAAGTAAGTACCTAAGTAAGTAAGTAAATAAACCATTCATCCTCTTACCATGGCCCCTTTTACCGCCTGCATTACACTCTATCCTATGGGAGGCTTCTTTTCATGATACTTATTGATACTTACGAACGACTCCCATCATACCATACGTCGTTTTGGTGTTTCGAAAGTTTCGGTTGGCCTTGTGGCCGTCCATGCTACCGCTTCCTCTCCATTACAAATACCACTGTTTCTGTTTCTGCTACTTGTTTGTTTATTGCCTGGTTGTTTATTTGTTTGCAGATTTTGCAATTATCAACGGCCAGCTCCGACAACCCGACCCAGCCTCATATCTAAAAGACACTGACTATTACTACTGTGTACGGAGTAGTAGTACTTAAGTAGTACTAATCCCCAATTTCCCTTCTCCTCTCTCTCCTCGTTTTAGCTCCTTTTCTCTTCACAGAATCCGGCATCTTCAGGGTCCTTTTATCCCCTTTCTCGGCTTCCCAGTACCTGACGCTAGGCCTGAAGTGAACTCGAGGTGTCTCAAAGACCTACCTGGCCGTTAAAAAAATAAAAAAAAATAAAAAAAAGTCTGGTCAGGGATGTTTGGCCACTAACCTAAGACATCAAGTGGTAAATGGGCCAAAATCACAAGTGCTCCAAGTAAGACTCTTGGCCTTTTTCGCTTCGGCAATTATCAGGGCCCGTTTAGTTGTCTAGACCACTGCTACACGCGTCTCTGTAAGTAAACCAGCCATGTGTGTACGGTGTAATATCACCGAGTACGAAGCTTAATTTTATACTGTATTTTTATAGCTCTTACACTACTACTACACTGTATGTCAGGCTTAAGCAGCTGTCAGGGCTCTTGTCATACAAGATCCTCCTGCCTTTCATTGGCGTGTTTAATGATTACTCTACTCATTGCAACAAGAACGAGCCTTGTAACCATTTTCTTCGTACTGTGATTGATCAAATACTGTTGATATCGGTGCACTCGCTATTAGCAGCTCAGAAAGCGCCTGTTTCAAACTTGATCTCAACAAAATAACCTGAAAAGGCCTGAGTGCAAATTCAAAAGTAGTACTGTCGCATCCAACCAGAATGGCTTATCGTGTAAAAAGTAGCATTTATTGTGACACGAACTTGTTTGATAGTTTGGACTCGATTACCTCTCGATTCTGCTTATTTCCACTCTTATGGGCACAAGAGTTGGTTAAAGTTCTACATATGTATCGGTTTGAATAACATGTGGCTGCAGTTCTAGATCGGGGGATTGCTAACTGCGCCGCAATGGCATATTCCTCGTCAACCTGTCAAGTGCGCACTTCATTTACTTGGATCTACAAAATGATGTCACATGATTGTATCCTGTCTTTCTGTTTCGCTCTCACGACTACTTTGGTTTCCAACTCAACAATTGAATGTCTAATGGGTTGATGCTCAGTGCTACCAAAAGAATAAATGAAGGGTTAATTTATGGCTGATCAAAGCATAGATTTTTCTTGCCCCGACTGATATGTGTCTGCGCCGTCAAACTCGAAAGTGACTAACATTTTCTTATACGTACAGGTACCACTGTTCAAGATAGCGTCAAGAAAAAGAAATCGATCATGGACGTGCTTGCAGGTGTACAATCTAGGATTATTCCCTTCATGGTAAGAGTTTAATAGAGTTAAACAATGCTTTACGAATACACAAAATTGGATGCGCTTCAAAGCCTAACTGCATCCCACTAACGAAATGATTCACCGCCTTCCGTTTATGGCCACACTATCATTTTTGTCGCATTTGCAAAACACCAAATGAATCTCGAGCTCGTTCCAAAGCAAGTCGCATTATCTCTTTCGAAAATTTTTGTTTGAAGGCGTATGGTATTCCTACTGTTGCTGGTACCGCTACAATGTCGTTATCAACGCCGGTAGCCCGATGCTTTACCATTTAAGCTGAAGGCCATCATACTAAGTGGCATGCTTATGCATAGCTACTTGCACGGGAGACATGTTGATTGTTGATTAACATATCAAGCTGTGCTTTGTTTTAGTTGGCGGTTTCAATAAATCATGTAAATATGTTGCTGAATCAAATTAATGGTATCATTTTGTCTTCTATTTTGTCATCATCTTAAAGCCTTGTTATGCTTACGATAGGGTTACAAGAAAGAGGGTCATAGTCTTCTCATCGGATTATTGTCGGTTATTCTCACGTGATCACAGACGTATTTGGCGGGCCGACATAGTGTCTACCGTTAGGCGTTTACTTGCAAGTTTAGCAGGCGGGCGCACACAAATGTTAAACGAATCCAGCCGGGCCCAGGTTCTCAGAGGTTCTCCACGCTGACTTTTTTTTTGCCCCATCACGAAGCTCTGGGTTTGTAGTGCTTCCTATACGCCAAATTCCAATTCCTCTTCTCCGCCTTCTTCTCCTTGTCCTCTTTTCGTCAGAAGCAGTTTTGGTGAGTGTTTTCTGGCCCCTTTGCCTTTCTATTCCCTTTGATACCCCCAATTGATTTTTTTTTCTTCATTACTGTTAAGTAATTTTTTTTTTACTGGGTTCGTTTTTTTGACTAAGCTCCTCGCTTTACCTTGCCAATTTTTTTTTCTCGCTCTGCCAGCCTTTTGCGAATTTTGTGTACTGACGTCGGTTTTTTCTCTTGGAATTTTGCAGCTCTTTTTCCTTCTTCCTTTTTTTTTTCTCCCCATAATCACATAATTGCCCAACATGGCCGATATTCAGGAGCGTCTCAAGAAGCTTGGTGCCACCGCCCGCACTGGTAAGTTCTTGATCTCATGATACCCTTTAGAGACTTCATGGTGTTGTCGTTGTGTTGTCGTCGTCGACCTTGTCGATGTTGACCTTGGTCCATCACATTATGTGTGTGTTGTGTGCTAACATTTGTGCTGTTTAGGGTACGTTTCTGTCCTACAAACACCACCGCCCGCCATCCCACCTCACATACCCTGCCATACCCTAACCCCTCCCTCATCTATTGCCGTCGATGATTGAAACATACGCCGCCGTCAACGACGATAATCTTTGATTCGCATCACCAATTACACCGACCCGACTACATACTGGCTTCTACGATCGTGCCACCTTTTACGACGTGAAATTTTGCAAGAATTTATCTGACAATGCTCGTTTCCATATAGTGGCAAGGGTACTCCCCGGAGAAAGGCGAAGCGCACTCCCCAGCGCTCTGGTGCCGATGACCAGAAGCTGCAGACCGCCCTGAAGAAGCTGAACACCCAGCCCATTCCCAGCATTGAGGAGGTCAACATGTTCAAGTCTGATGGCAACGTCATTCACTTCAACCAGCCCCGCGGTACGTCAAACTTGCACTTTTCGCCTGATTGATTCTGTGGCCTCAGCACATAGAGGAGAGCCTGCCCCGCTCCTGGCTATTTTAGGCCCCTCTATGCGCCATGGCCCCTCCTACTTACGGAGCAAGCAGAAAAAAAATCTTCTATTGTATCCCAATCCGCGTTACTAACAATTGACTCATTTTCAGTCCACGCTGCTGTTCCCTCCAACACCTTCGCCATCTACGGCGCTGGTCAGGACAAGGAGCTCACCGACCTGGTTCCCGGTATCCTGAACCAGCTGGGCCCCGACTCCCTGGCTTCTCTGCGCAAGCTCGCCGAGAGCTACCAGAAGATGCAGCAGGCCAAGGGTGAGGGTGAGGGTGAGGATGAGGAGGATGACATCCCCGAGCTGGTTGAGGGCGAGAACTTCGAGTCCAAGGCCGAGTAAGCCGTCCGATTGTCTTCAGTTGGATATACATACAAAAAAATATAAAAGGCATTACTCAGTATATATGAATCTAAAGCCACGTAGTTGACATTCGGTCTCTCTGTGGGATTGCCTCCATCTTTATAATTTGTTTACTAGTATTTGCATGTTGACAGAGAAAGACCAGGCCGGCTGCATGCTTGGGGGTTAGATTGGTATAATTGGGGCTACTTATTGGAGCATGAAGTCATTGTCTCCTTCATTACGGAGCCAACCGTTCAACCCAAATTCCTTGGCGTCTTTCTGTACAGTCCTTCTACCTTCCAGTAGCTTGCTGGCCTTGGCTTCAGAGTACGAGTTTACAGCCAAGCAGCTGTTGATATCGCTATGTTTTTCATCCAAGAGGGATGCTATGGATACGAGCTTTTCCCAAATGCGCCGTCTAGACAGGGCAGATGCTGCCTTTGGGTCAAATGGCTTTCTTCCGAGCACAAACCCACCGAGAGTTCGCTCTTCGAAGCCTGAAGCCATCCAAGTAACACTCATGTTACAAGGAGCAATGGTGTGTGATTGGGCTTCCAACGCTCTACGTGAATAAGGAAACTCAATCTTGGTCGAATGGAACCGGAGCTCGTGGAACGAATAACCGCCCTCCCAGCTCAGTTTTGCAAGCTTCTGCATGCGGCCTGTTGACGAGAAGCAACGCGAGAGCCCAATGTGGGAATACTGCGCCTCCGGTAACACAAGACTTGTCATGTAAGCCCGCTCTGGTGATATCAGCATCGATGATGACCATGACAAGAATGAGGTACACTGGCGAATGGCGATCTTGTCCGAGCATGATTTGGACAGTGATATGGGAGCGTCGCCACGAGCTGGCTTTCTGCGTACGACGCCAAGATTGGCGAAGCCTCTTCGTCCGGGGAGACTCTCAACCGCGTCAGAGTCGGTAGGGTTAGGGTGGTCGGCCCAAGGAGTCGCGTCTTCTTGGGCTGCCATTATAAGTTCCATGCTTGCATCGCCACCTGTTGCAGATTAGTATGTAGCAAACTAGCAATTGTCACTTGAGTTACGGAGTAGTTAAACCTACAAGGAGCTTCAGAGCAGTACATGTGAAATGTTACACTAGGTTTTATCCTAAACGGGTGGATTGAGTCTCTGTATGGCTCTATGATATCAGACTGATAGGAACTATCGTGTAAGATATTCTGACATTCTGATAACAGAAATAAGTTCAAAGCCCGCAGAGTCACGATTTCAGCATGCCAATCGTGGATTGCATTGCCGTTAGCTTTCGGGAGCTTGGAAGCCGGGAGACATTTCATTCCCGTTCTGCAGTTGTACCAGTTAGCCATCACATATTCATATCAGATGAGAAAATCAGGATAATCCAACCCTAAGCATATGCACTTGAAGCTACCATCAAACTCGGCCACTATTCCGCTGCATGGAACCCATTCATGGATGCCGTTACTGCGTATCGTAGGCTTACGAGCAGCTGGAAGATTTGCGAACTTTTCAAGAACGCATTTCGTAACAATATCGCCGACTGTTAGCTCCATTTTGGCATATTGACAACAAGTCGGAATGAGTATGTAATGAGTTATAGAGCTGATATTGAGAATTAAACTTTTGCAGATAACCTGTTGTTTCAGTCGCTCGCCACTTAGACGCTACGTCAAAAGCGGCAATGCTGTAGTTGACGACCCGCAAATATGCACACGATTTGGCAGAATACAGCTCCATTGGAACTTTGGTAACGCAGGGTGGGGCAAATTCCAGACTCTTCACGTGACTGCTATTTTTGACCACAGCAAATGTGGGTGCTGTCAATCCTGCAGGCCCTAAAATTTTGCTTTGCTGAGTCATCCTGCCCACAGAATTCACCCAAACCACTATCTGGGAAATTGGGCTATTGAATCACTACATCACATTCCCAGTCCTCCTCTTTTGATACTATCGCCAAACCTATCGACTAGATACCGGGTTCATATAAACACATCGCCAAAATGCGGACCTACGACGACAACTTCTCCGGCCAGAGAATCTACCCCGGCAAGGTTCGCTCACCTTAACTATTTTTTATCCCATCCGACGTCGTCGAGATCGAAGCAACTGCGAACCCGCGGCCTCCCTCCAACCACTATTTTCTCGACTATCACCATCACGAAACGATACGAAGAATATTCATCTAGTCCCGAAGTTTTGGTTGAGGAGGGGAGAGGAATTATTGCGGCGAGACTTTCTGTTGGAGAAATTGGCAGGACTTCATGCACGTGGGATTTCATTTTCTATGGGAAAATGCTGATCCTGTGATTTTCGCCAAATGCCTCAGAATTGTCTTGCCGTAGCGGCGCTTCGACACATGCTCATTCGACCATCTCGACGACCGACGACAATAAGCGACATGTTCGAACATTAAGCTAACCATACTGCAAATGTAGGGTAAGCTCTTCATCCGTGGTGACTCCAAGGTCTTCCGTTTCCAGAACGGCAAGTCGGAGTCCCTGTTCCTGCAGCGCAAGAACCCCCGCCGCATCTCGTGGACTGTCCTGTACCGGAGACAACACCGCAAGGGTATCTCTGAGGTGCGTTTACTTCCTTTCCGATGCGACCTGCTATCTTGCTTCGAGAGTCTATGCGAATACGTTACGCCTACGATACCGAGACCGAGACAACTTGCGCCGATTATTGCGACATGACGTCGCTGGATTGACCGACCATCGATCAAGGCGACAACTTGCTATGACGAAGCGTTTCACATGCCGACTTTTGAACTACAGCAAGATGGCAGGCTGCTTCAAGATTTTTTTTGCCGCCTCAAAGACCAATACTAACCCCCTCATAGGAGGTTGCCAAGAAGCGCTCGCGCCGCACCGTCAAGGCCCAGCGTGCCATCGTTGGTGCTTCTCTTGATGTGATCAAGGAGCGCCGCACCATGCGCCCCGAGGCCCGCCAGGCCGCCCGCGCTGCTGCCATCAAGGAGTCCAAGGACAAGAAGGCCGCTGTCGCCTCCGCCAAGAAGGCTGACAAGGCCAAGAACTCTGGCAGCCGCATCCAGAGCAAGCAGGGTGCCAAGGGTGCTCCCGTCAAGGGTGCCCAGAAGGCTCGCTTCTAAGTTATTTCTGGGGGACAAAAACAACAGCGCACTTGGAATTGAATGAAAAAAATTAGAATGAACCAGGAAGTTCACGGGTCTTTTTCTCCTTCTCACTCACTTTTGATTTCTCTTTATTTCTGTTGTCCTGTTTCTTGAGCATATTGCTTCGCCACCGTCCACACATTCATTGACAGAACAACTAACCGCCCAAGTAACGCGGGACACGGCTTACGTGAAATCTCGACAATACTCTTGGGGCTGTTGTTTGCGAATACATTGCAGAAACAACATCAACAAGTGCTGAGTAATCTCTGATGCCATCCATTCCATTACGGGCTCCTCGGAATTGATACCTCTGCTCGCTTTGTCTCTGCAGGGTCAATCATTTTATTTTACATATATTTTCTTTGGCTTTTTTTTTTATAGGGAAAGAAACTGGCTCTATTCTGAAAATCATGATCTGTATCCCGAACGTGTCCCTGTTTCGTGGTGATTGATTGGCTAGTTGATTATGTGAAGTTCTCGGATAACTAAAACAATCCTACAACTAAAAGGCAAAAAGATTAGCACTACTAGTAGTACTGTGGAAAATATGACCCGACTTGATGTCTCAACTTTTTGATTCAACTCCATCATCAGGCTATGATGGAGTATTTAGCTATTGTTTTACTAACCCTAGAGAGGCTTGACATGAGCCTCAATTTGATTTTAGTTGATGGCGGCAAAATACAGCATTGAACGTTGTACGCATCAGAACTTTAAACCGACAGCACGATGTAGAACTTGATATGGATTAGGGTTGACATATCAAGATCACGTAGAAAAATGGTGGTGAATTATCTTTAATTGAATTCAACTAGAGACAGTTAGGCAAATATCATATCTCGATGCTTCTTGCCCACTGATAGCGGGGAAGATGTATAATGTGATGTTTTGCGCAGCTGCTCGGTGAGGTATTTCATCATTACATCATATCGTTATAGTTGTTGATTTACAGTCGAGGGAGGAATATATGTGCGGGGGAAATTTACAGCTGAGCCAGGACGCCGTCAGCACCAGAGTTGGCAATCGAGCTCTTGCCCAGGTCCTGGGCAGCGTAGACGACCTTGCCGTGGTCAACGATGACAGCGAAGCGGCCAGTGCGGGGAGGAGTGGCCCAGCCGATGGTCTGGCTCCACTTGGCGTCAAGGTCGGACATGAAGAGCTGTTAAAGAGGGAATGTTAGTTATTTGGCAATGAAGAATAGACGGTGGCGATAACATACAATAGAGTCGTCGGTGATGTTGTTGGCCTTGCCCCAGCCGGACATGACGAACTCGTCGTTGTAGGCAATGAAGATGATCTTGTCAACACCCTTGGCCTTGATCTCCTTGTGCTTCTCGATGTACGAGGGCAGGTGGTTGGCGGAGCAGGTGGGGGTGAAGGCACCGGGGATGGCGACAACGACAATCTTCTTGTCCTTAGCGTCTGTACGGAATTGTTAGCAAGACAGGTCGCGGCGAATATTAGTGATGGAAGAAGATATACATACCCTTAGACAGATCGTACTTGATGGGGATACCGCAGGTGCGGATATCAGCAGACTCCGGAGCAGGAGGAATCCAGCCGAAGACAACGCCCTCGGGGAAGTCCTGACCAACCTGAAGCTCAGACATTATGATGGATATGTGGGTGTGTGAGTGGAAAAGAAGGAAAAAAAAAAAAAGAAAAGTAGAGTTGTTTGTGAATTGTGAGATTGATGATGAGAGAAAGAAGAAAAGGAAGAGGATGAAGAGAAAAAAAGGAAGAGAGAAGAGGTCGACTTAAATACAAGGCCAGAGCTACGTGCTGCCTTGCGCCTTTACGCTTACATTTGCTAAGTAGTAGTAGCAGTAGTAGTACTAGTACCTTAACAAACGTGAGGTTCTAGTTTGGAAAGAGGCAACAACTTTACGAAGGGTAGTTGCTAACTAGCTTGCTGATAGTGGGGCTGAAAGCATGGAATAGCAAACAAGGCGACGACCGTGTTCCATTCCCTTCTGTTGGTGGGTTTGTATCAGGAGCAGTTGTTACTACGTTGAGGTCATTTTTTTCTCCTTAACCTTTTCTACACAGCCAGTCTAAACGGAATAAAACGTGGCGTGAGTGAGGATTTATTACGGCAATTTCTTGAGGGATGGAAGCTCAAATGAAGATTACAAGGCCCATGATATCAAAACTGAGGGGCACAGGCACAGTAGGGGGTTATTTTGCTTGCCTGCTGATTTATTGAGCCAGCGGCAAACGCACCTAAATCCAAACCGAAGCAAGCTAAATCTTGTCTGTATAGACAGAAGAAAAAAAAAATACAGACTAGAGACGAGAAGGGACAAGCGCGGGAGACACGAGCTATCTTTCATGTGTTCCTTTTTTTTTTCTTTTCTTTTTTTCTTTTTTTTTTTTGTTCCCAAAACGAAAACGGGCCGAGAGGGAAAGAGGAAGCCTCTTAAAGACAGAATTGGCATGCGTAAACGGCCACGATAACGCGCAATTTGAGTAGCAATTACACAAGTATACCACCTATAGAAGTAACACGTTGTTTACTGCTGCTCCCCAATAGGAAAAATAGACACTAGTAGTAGAACACTTGACATAGAAGGGGAAGGAGCGACGGCGCTCGCTCCTTCATTCACACCCAGCCCGTCTTTCTCCGCCTCCAAGTTCTCGCCGCCTTGTAGAATGACCGAGAAGACCAGGGAATAAGTTGGAATTGGTCGTAAGAGAGGGCAAATCCGCTCACTAGCAAGTCGCAGGCAGTGGGGTAGCTTAACGCTGTGGTCAAAGTCCCGATAGGCAGTACAACGGAGCAAACTAGGAAAGTGGCATGAAGATATTAAGCTACTTGTTACATATTCTGTAGGCACTTGCTTACAAGATACGTATACACCTTTCTTGTGGTTTATGCCTTGGCCATCCGGGTGTGTACATCTGCCGTTTCATAAGATGTGCACCTTGAATCCCTTGTGATATGGCGAGTTAATAGCGGTTATCGGACGTTGAATAGAGAGCAAGACACAGGTTAAAAAGGACCAGAAAGTAAATACGGATTTGGGGAATTCTTTCGTAGACAGCGAGGTGATCAGGTATGGTCAAGGTATACAAATGCTAACAGTAATGTTAACAGTGATGTTAAAAGATATGCCCACCACCACACCATATTTGGCGGCCTTGCTTCTCTGGCCTCCACCGTAATTCCGCTTGAGCTCTTAACTAAGAAAATAATCCAATTACTAGTACCATGTTGCAAGACGGGTCTCAGTACGCAGGAGTCTTTCCCAACAACCTTGAGGATAACAAGACGGCGGTCTCCGATTACCGGCAATATTGCCCCAATAACAATGGCTAACCAGGCACGGGAACAGGCACCAGGCTTGTGATAATACTAGAAATCTGGGTAAATCGGCGCATAAGTACAAGGTCCGAGAATTAATCGGGCTTTACTTTAATGTGGGAAGAAGTGAAACCGGCCAATCCCATGCGTGCACCGCATCTGATAAGACCCCAGAACGCACTCCGTCTCGTAAAGCCGCCCTGATTTCTCGGGTTTCGGCATGGATATTTGCCCACATCAAGGCAGAAGAGCGTATTCGTATTAGGTTAAAAAAAGGAACATGCAGAATCGATAGAGCCACGGGCCTATTCTCTTGCTTCGTCAGCATAATTGTTTTTCTCGATGATTCCATACCTTATTCTCCTAAGTAAGCATCGTATTTATGGCTTGTTCGGCTCATTACAAAATAGAGTTACCCTCTCTGTTGCAGAATTTGTCATGATCTCGCTCAGCACCAGCTTTGGCGATATTTCATTAGAAATGCAACATATGACGCTTCTTCATGTGCCATTTTCTCAACGATGGTGCATTTTTTGCACGCCCGGAAACACGGAAATCCCTACTAGGAATTATTGGCTCAAGCTTCGGATGCCGACGGTCTAAGCGTCGTGCGGTACAACCCTAAACATACTTGCAGGGTTATATTCAACCTCACTTACACGGCTACTTACACGGTTACTTACACGGGGGCCTTGAGAGCATGCTTTGCAGAGGGTGAAGAATGCTCATCTATGACATGTATAAACCAGTATAACAAATATGAGAAAATATGGAATTCAACAGGATCCACTGCATTCTCAACGAGCCTCATCAGCTGTGCTGTCAAGGCACGTAATTTCTATCACTCGTCTGACACATGAAATGGGTTGCTTTTTCTACTTCGTTTCCCCTGGACTAGATCGCATTGCAACGACGACTTCCTGGCCTTCCATTTGTCGCGGCTTCTGCATTTGGGCTGAACTGGTTTGACCCCTACATACAACTACTTACGCCTACATGTTGCCATTGGTTCCTCTTGGCCAGCACTTTATAACTCAGAGGAGCAGACAAAGCAGCACAAAAAAGTCAAGATTCATGTGTCTCTATGTAGTGGCCTGCACGTAGATCCTTCGGCTTTTCTTTTTCCTTCCAACCAACAAAAACACCACCCATCCACAAATGAAAGCCCACGGCTGTGCTGTACTTGCTTTTTGCCAGGCTACTTCAAGATATCTTGGTGAATCCCTTGAGGTTTAATCCCCCACGCTCCTCGTTGAATACAACTCCTTGTTCCTGCATGATGCGAGGGGATGACAGAGCCTGAGAGGGGGAAGACAGCCGTAAAGCAGAAACCAACGGGTGACTCGTTGGCAGAACGAAACTGGGCGGATTTGTAAACAAGGGCACGAAATGACATGCGGCTTTCTGGTGGTGGTCCCCTCAATCCTTGTTGTGAATTTCAGAGAGCGTCTAAAGCGGCGGCGAGTTGATTTCCAGCCCTTACTTTAGAGAACTTCCTTGCACTAACGTCAACGAGAGGAAGAGTAAATAAATTATATAAATAATATGTTGGAGAAGAACCAAGTTTGACAATAAAAAGCAAGACACAACAAAGGAATCAAAGGGAGTAAAAAAGAAATCCAGGCCAAATTGAGTCGTGTTTTTATCAAAGGGTGAAAGACTGGGCTCTCTCACATGAGACCCTTCCAGCTACTAAATGAGAGAAATGCCAGAATTCCAGGTCAATTAGCTCCTTCACCTTTGTCTGGGCTGCGACAACTTAGTGTAGTATCACCACGAGGGAAAGTGCAAACAGAGTCTGTGCAGCGTCAACTTGGCAAGAACATTTCAAGGCCGCAGCAGCAGCAGCAGCAAGCTTGGTTGGTAGTACCTTCCTATGGTGAGAGTAATTAGACAGAGAACGTTGTGGAATGTGGGTGTGCAAAGTTTTTGTCAATTTCTTATTTTTTCCTTCCTATCACGATCCAAAAATAACCCAAGCAAGACTTTTATGACGTTGTTGAATATGGCGTGCAGGACAAAATAACGGCAAATCTTCATTCCTCGGAGCCGCCCAGAGATTATTTCATTTCTTATTTCTTTGCTTTTTTTTCTGATCAGTTTTGTTTGATCTTTTCATTCCGCGTCCCGGTTGACGAAAATATGAGAGGAGACGGAAATAAAGGGATTCAATGGAAAAGAAGCCCCTCTAGAAAGGAATTATGCTGCCGTTAAAGATGGGTCAACCACGTTCCAGATTGACGCGACTTTTTCGTCGTTTGTTTGAGCCACACGCAAAGAATCAATAAGAAACCATGCAAAGCTTGCATTTCCATGCCTTTCCAACGATTTCATCCCCGTTCAAAGCGAAGAAGAAGAAGTACACAGAAGAAAAGAGCTGACACACGTAGTACAACGAAACAAATCTCGAATGCCACAGATTCCCCCCAGCCGAAGCGACCCCGCCATGTTTCTTTTCTCTCTTTTGCGATCGATAGAGAGAGAGAGAGATTCTGCGAATACAGCCACAACGAGGTGGCGGTGGGCACACAAAACACATGCGTTGCACCACGACCAAAGAAGCCCTTTTAAAACTTCTTTTATATGGCCAAGAGTATCATGAGAAACAAGACAGTGGCCAATTGTACGTGCACTTCATCGCCTGCCTGGTTTGCGATTACGAGTGCGATCTGACCTGCATCTTGTCTTGTCTTGGATCATGAAGCAAGAAGAATACTCCTAGCTGGGAAGTGAAGAGCAGAGAAAGGATTCCCAAGGCGATTTTTTCCGTTCTTGGGTCTGATTTGCACAAGGCCATTGTCATTGTGCCTTTTCTTTTCCTCTTTGACCACTTTGGCCCGGTCGGGCTAAGGCTATAACGCTCCCTGCAATGTCTACCAGACATCCCTAGAAAATAACACTATACCCCTCACTGCACCAGGCCAGGCCTCTCTCTCTTATTTTTGTTGCTTTACAACTCGGCTGCCGTGTTTTGAGATGTGGAAACCAGAGAGGGAATTTATGCTCTTTCTTGGAATTCATCTCCATACGTGAGCGCTGCGTGATGTTGAGCGGGACCTGGATGGTGCGAATTCCAGAGCGATTTGGGACAAGCCCAAAGTACACAAGATTGAATGAGCCATCATTTGAGTGGCACCATGGCACGATTATGAATCTCTACCAAAGAAAAGCCATTCCGCCTTGGAGATATGCAAGCGCAACACAAGATTAACACTACTAGAACCACGGGTAACCACCAAGAAGGGGAGGGCTCCTAAAAGCAGCCTACAGCTTATGGGCATGCCAGTTCAGCCCCAGTACCAGCTCGAACAGACCAAACAATCAATCAAATCAAATCACATGTGCACAGCAAACAGGACAAAAGCGCACGATGAGACACCAGACAAAGCCCAAGACATGCGCGCAAGCTAAGCAAGAAATGCTCTTGCTATGTTGCGGCTAGTTTGAGTTTCTGCTCTCTGGAACTGGGCGTGTGTATTCCAAGCTAATACCACCTGGCTTGGCGATGTATTTTTTTTACAGCACAGCACGCAGGCAGGCTCTGGAGTTTTATTGCAAGTGCATCCTTAAAAGTTCTCCTTGCGTACGAAAAGCTGCGGTACAGTTACCTGAAGCTTGGCTGGAGGAGTTATCCCTTGGATGAAGAGTAAAGCTTCATTTATTCTACGGTCCGCCCTTTCAGAATCTGTTCCACTTGCTGGTCTTGTCGATTATCTTTATTTTTTTTTTGTCTTTGTTTACTTTGCCAAAATACTGATAACACCAGCAACACCAAATCTAGACACGACACTAATACAGAAATAATACTTCTAAAATAGGCAACACATCTTGGCCATTTGTTTGTCACAAGCTTCAGCCAAATTCGAGTTTTCTTTCTTCCTACATCACCATCTTGTCAAATTCTTACAAGCCGACTTCTTTGTCTTTTTTTTTTATTATCGTTGAGCGCCTCTTATATCATACAAGCAAAAGCCCGCCGTCAAAATGTCCGAGGCCCGTGCCCAGAGACGGCCTCTTATCCCGGTCACGGAGAAGCAAATTGCTTCGCTGAACGAGTCGACTTCGCCGCAGCAAAAGTCCAGGTGGTTTTCTTTTCACCCAAGCCATCGCACAGTTCCAGAGTCGCTTAGCTTCGACAAGCTGGTGAACGACGAGCTGCAATATGTAAACACTAGCAACCAATGAAGAACAATTGACATCTTGACTAACACTGCGCTAACAGCCCTTCACTCGGCGCGAGTTCCTCGACTACCTCATCTTCATCGACGGGTCCGCTGAAAATTTCCAGTTCTGGACATGGTACCGTGACTATGAAGTGCGCTTCACCGCTGCCACCAGCCAGATGAATCTCTCTCTCGATATAGTCCCCAGCGCCGGCACCGACACCACGCTAGCGCCGTGCTTCCTTGACGAGTCTCCCGAAGCCGAGGCCGAGAACGCCCTGGAGAATGTATCACTGAACTGCAGAAACCCCGTCAACTCGATGGCTTCTACGTGCTCAGACCCGCTCTCTACGCCGACGTGCACGCCCGGCCTGATGGCTGGGTCAGCAGATACGCTGAACGCACCGGCGGCCGTGCCGCTGCTCCCCAAAACGAGTTTCCGCTCTCTGACACCGGCCGAGGCGCGGACACTCAACGACCCTGAGACGGATGGTATGTCTTCCCAGTTTCTTTTTTTTATAGCACCCGCCTTCATGAACCCGTACTAACCAAAGCAAGACCTGCGTTTTTTTCGCGAAGAAATGGACCGCGTTATCGCTACATACATAATGAATGGGGCCCGCCGCCAGCTACACCTCACCCCCACTGACCGCAAGCGCCTTATCGGTAGCGTGTCCTGCAGCACACACCCTGCAGCGCTCAAAACCGTCTTTTCCAGCGTCGACAAGCTGCTGCGCTCAAACTCGTACCCGGCGTTTGTCCAGTGGACCATATCCAACAGCAACTTTGCGCGGCTCTACGCAACCAAGGCCCTGGCCATTGTGCTAATCATCTTGACCTCGCTTGCCGGCCTTGTCCTCATCCTGAGCAGCGCTGCACGGCCGTGGCGGCTCGTCGTGCTGCCGTTTTACCTACTCGGCTTTGCGATGCTGCTGTGCGCGCACCGCCGGCTGTGTATTATTCTATTTGTGCGGCGCTGGCGCCAAGTCCGCCCGTGGGACCAGTTCCTCGACGAGGAATCCGCCAGCGAGAAGAACCGCCAGTCGACAACGCCGTTTGGCCCGGCAAACGTCTTCCATGAGAATGTCTGGCTTGCGCGCTACGAGCAGCGCGGGGTCATGCGCAAGGTGTTTGACCGCTGTGCACGTGTCGAGGAGCAGGCGCTGGTGCGTGTACAGAGCGGGATTGTGGCGCGGTGTGTTGGGCTGGCGGGGGTGATGGCGGGGGCGGTGACGGGTGTTTTGGTAGGCGTTCCAGTGGGGGGACTGTACTAGGCTTGTTGTTTTGCTTTTGTTCGATATCTTTTTGCTTCTTCCCCCTTGTATTACGTTTTTATTTGGTCTTTCGTTGTGATGATTCCACAAAAGGAATTTTACCGGCTATATTTCTGCCTGTCTTTATGTTTGGCTCATTTTGTTTGTCTTTTTTTTCTTTTTTTTTTTCTTTTTTTCTTTTTTTCTTTTTCACTTCTTTTCCAGGGCTTGTATTTTTCTCTTGTATTGGTTGGCATTTTGTTTTCTCATTCATTTCTCTTCATTTATCGATGTACTAGTAATTTCTGATTTAATGACTCAAAGGAATGCCGTTTCCTGTATTTCCTTGTGTGACAGTGAGTTTTCAACATTATACGTCACAACCCGGTTCAATATCATATCCCTCAATTCCTTGCGTCTTGTTATTCCTACCTGCACCCATTCTTCATACGCCTGCACCCGTCCTTCCTACACAGCCTGCGAAAGATGGCTGTACTCTTTGTTGAAAGCCCTGCCAATAACCATGCGACGGATTTCCGACGTTCCGGCACCGATTTCATACAGCTTTGCACTATAATTTGTTAGTTCGTCTTGGTTTTGGCTTTTGTTTGGGCGGAGAAAAAAGAAACTTACTCTCGTAGGATGCGCGAAGCCGGCATTTCTTCTGTGTAGCCCATTCCTCCAAGGACCTGGATGCAGCTCAGTGCACACTCAGTGGCCCGCTCTGCCGCGTACAGAATAGCACCGGCGCAGTCTTCAGTCTTTATTATGCCTGCTTCGTCAACGACTTTGGCCGTGGCATACGTGTACGAGCGCGACGCTTGCATCTTGGTGTACATGTCGGCCAAAAGACCCTGCACAAACTGATTGTGCGCCACGGGCTTGCCAAACTGCTTCCGCTGGTGGGCATAGGGAAGAGCCACGTCAAGTGCTGCCTGCATCAGCCCCAATGGGCCAGCTGACAGCACTAGTCGCTCAAGATCAAGGCCCTCCATGAGCACACGCACGCCACCGTTGACTCTACCCAGAACGTTTTCAGCAGGGACAAAGACATCGTCAAAGGCCAGTTCGCCCGTGTTGCTTCCGCGCATGCCCATCTTGTCCAGCTTGCGCAGACACTTGAAGCCGTGCTTCTTTGCCTGGTCTGTCTCAACCACAAACGCCGTGATGCCCTTGGACCCTGCGTTGGGCTCGGTCTTGGCGTACACCACAATGATGTTGGCGTCGGGGCCGTTGGTAATCCACATTTTGGTGCCGCTGAGACTGAAACCGCCGGGAACGGCTCGCGCCTGCATGGCCATACTGACCACGTCGCTTCCGGCTCCGGCCTCGCTCATGGCCAGGGCGCCAACGTGTTCGCCACTCACCAGACGGGGTAGGAACCGGGCAATTTGCTCGGGCGTTCCGTTCAAGGCTATTTGATTGATGCACAGCTGTGAATGAGCCGCGTAGCTCAGGGCAATTGAGCCGGATGCACGCGAGAGTTCTTCCAACACGATACAGTGAGCCTGGTATCCCAGAGCAAGACCACCGACTGAGTCTGGAGCCGTGATGCCCAGTAGACCAGCATCGCCGAGAGTAGCCCAGAGGTCGGACGGAAATGCATTGGAAGTATCTGTTGCAGCGGCGAGCGACGGCGGAATCGAGCGGCGCGTGAAGTCTTGCACTCGATCACGGAGTTCTTGGAGCTCGGAAGATGTCGGCGGTTGGAAGCCGGGCGGGTGTTTTGACGAGTGGTTTCGCCGCATAACAGCTGACACTGAAAGGGACGCTGAGCGAAGCGGCGAGAAAATTCGAGAGGGAGAGAGCCGGGTGATCGGACGTAGGATTTTGAATGACATTTTGTGAGCTTAAGCGTGAAATACAATAGTCTACAACTGAGGCAAACCTTAAGAATTAAAAAAAAAATTAAAATTAAAATCATATCACGGCGGTCAAGGGCGACACACAGATTGAATTTTCGGGACTTCCAACTGCGTGGTTAGTAAGTACTGTATTCTAGCTACTGTAGTTGAGTTATAGCTACTCCAACATTACCGCAATTGTTAGGGGTTTCTTTCTCTCTATTTGGAGTAACTTGTAATCAGCCGCTATTTCCTCCCTTTAATATACGAAATACAGCGGCTGCGGCCGGCTTATGGCGGGATTGGCGGTGTAACTGGAATACTCCAACTTGAGCAACTTCTTGATTTTCGAATCTTGTGGGCACATGATATGCAGCTGCACAGAGGAAGGCGCAGGCCAAGTGAAGCACAGAAAAAGCAAGCACGGCTGCTGATTTTTCACAGCCACAAGGCTGTGACTTCATTTCATTTGCATTTATCGAAAACAACATTGCAAGAATCACAGTAAAAATCATCACAAATTCCAACCACCGCCATGTTGTTCACGAATTATCGGCTTCTGCTCCGGCAGATCCACCCGCCACGCCCCGCATTTCCCGCAGCCCAGCTCCGGACCGCCGCATCCTTCACCCACGCCAGCCACGCCGCCCAAATCTCCGTGATCCGCTCCGAAATCGACCCGTCATCGGCGTCCTTTGCCGCCAACAAGACACAAATGACGGGCGCCATTGCCCGGCTTGAGACCCTGACAAAAACAGCCCAGCGAGGCGGCAGCGAAAAGGCCCGTGCTAAGCATCTCGCCCGCAAAAAAATGCTGCCCCGTGATCGTATCACGGCCCTCGTCGATCCTGCGTCAACGTTTCTGGAGCTGTCGCCGCTGGCTGGGCATGAGCTCTATCCGGAGGCCGAGGTCCCGGCCGGCGGAATCATTACCGGGATTGGTGTGGTGGAGGGCGTGCGGTGTGTGATTGTGGCGAATGATAGCACGGTCAAAGGCGGCACGTACTATCCGATTACCGTGAAAAAGCACCTGCGAGCTCAGGAGGTGGCCCAGGAGAACAATCTCCCGTGAGTTCTTTTGGTCTTGTTTCTTGGAATTTGACTTGGCTTACAACCTATCAGATGCATCTATCTCGTCGACTCGGGCGGCGCCAATCTTCCCCACCAGGCCGACGTTTTCCCCGACAAGGCCCACTTTGGCCGTATCTTTTACAACCAAGCCCGCCTCTCCGCCGCCGGAGTCCCACAAATATCCGTCGTCATGGGTCCGTGTACAGCTGGCGGCGCCTACGTGCCGGCCATGTCGGATGAGAGCATAATTGTGCAAAAACAGGGTCACATTTTTCTTGCGGGGCCGCCGCTGGTCAAGGCCGCCACGGGCGAAGAAGTATCACCCGAGGATCTCGGCGGCGGAGAAATGCACACGTCGGTATCGGGCGTGGCAGATTATCTCGCCGTCAACGATGCGCATGCCCTGGTTCTAGCCAGACGCTGCGTCAAGAATCTAGGCTGGCCGACCTCAAATAAGCAGACACTAGCATCAGCTGCTTCTAATGAGGAGACTATTACTACGTATGCCCCGCCGCTGTATCCCGCATCTGAGCTCAACGGCATTGCCAGTACGAACCTCCGCACGCCACTTCCCATCCACGAAGTCATTGCTCGCATCGTCGACGGCTCATCTCTAAGCGAATTCAAGCCGTCCTTTGGCCCGTCACTCGTCACAGGCTTTGCCTCGATCCACGGCCACCGCGTCGGCATCCTCGCCAACAACGGCATTCTCTTTACTGCCTCGGCCATCAAGGGCGCCCACTTCATCGAGCTGTGCACGCAGCGCGGCATCCCGCTCATCTTTTTGCAAAACATATCCGGCTTCATGGTTGGCGCTGCCGCCGAGCGCGAGGGCATCGCCAAGCACGGCGCCAAGCTGGTCGCCGCCGTGGCCTGCGCCGCCGTGCCAAAGTTCACCGTGGTCGTGGGCGGCAGCTACGGTGCCGGCAACTATGGCATGTGCGGCCGCGCGTACTCGCCGCGGTTCTTGTGGATGTGGCCGAATGCGCGTGTTGGCGTCATGGGCGCCGAGCAGCTGGCAGCCGTAATGGAGACGGTCGGTAAGCCCGATCCGCAGCTGAAGGAGCGCATTGAGCGCGAGAGCGACGCTGTGTTTTCGACGGCGCGGCTGTGGGATGACGGCGTGATTCCGCCCGAGCAGACGAGGGAATACTTGCGGCTGGGTCTGGATGCAGCTATGGGTGGGCGGAACGAGGTCAAAGCCAACAGCACCAAGTTTGGCGTGTTCCGCATGTAGTGCGGGTTTACAGCATTTGCTCCTTGAGCTGATGTTTCGAGCTAGACAGTCATTGTTATACTTCGTATATAACTTGTTCATTTAATCATACTGCTACTACTATACAAAGAGCACAAACCTCCGTCCGCGGCTTTACAGATGCTCGCCAAAAAAGTCCAGAAGCTTCTTGTAGCCACGCGTGTACTCCTCTTTGTTGCGTGCATCCTTCAGGTTTGACCGCGCCGCCATCCAGCCGTGGATCTGGTCGGCGTAAATCTCAATATGCTTGGGACCGACGAGGTTCTCGCCAAACTTCTCGACGGCCGCGGGATCCTCGTCCTTGCTGGCCAGCATGCACAGCGGGATGTTGATGGACTTTGCATCCTCGGGGTCGACCATGGCGGGGTGCACCTCGGCGCCGGCCTTGAACACGTTATCCTCGGCCTTGACCACGGTGCTGACGACCTTTCCGCCCCAGCAGTAGCCGACAATGGCCCAGTCGGTGACGGCGGGGAACTTGGAGCGAGCAGCGGCAATAAAGGCAGGTATCTTGGAGGCGACAGTGGCGGGGTGGTTATTGCCGAGGAAGGCCGACAGTACGGCCTGCTTTTCGGGGGTGGTGGGCGGGAAGGCGGAGATGGGGCACGGCTCACCGGCGAACCAATCGGGCATCAGCACGCGGTACCGCTGGCCGAGGATGTCGGCGCCCTGCAGCGTCTGCGGGAAGTAGCCAAAGATGTCGTAGATTACGAGAAGGCCCTTGGTGGCGGAGTCGGCGCCGGTGGAGTCTGCGAGAAGAGAAGACGAAGAGGTTAGCGGGAGAGGAAGAAATGGATGGAACGGGGGAGAAGAAGAAGAAGAAAGATGTACAGGCCTTGATGTCGCCAATCTGCTCGTAGGCGCCTTTTTCCTTGTATCCCTCCTCGACAATCGGGGGGATGTTGCAGCAGGCGGCGCTGTGGCCGTGCATGGCAGGAGCGGCGCTCATTATGTTTAGAGTATTTGGATGATTAAAACGGAGATGATGTCTTCGTCAAAGAAAGGTCAAGTCGAGAAACGAAGCAGGAAAAAGTAAAAGAAAGAGAAAAGAGAAAAACAAAATACAAAGATAAAGGCTGAAAATTTACAGTAATTACTGCACAGTACCTCTCAACCCGCTCGGGCTTCCTTCCTTGTTTAACAACGTCCTATCAACTTATTGGCGGGGTTCTTTCCGGATTTTATCGCCACTGACAAATACTAATATACTTTTTTGTGCCGTTTCCATTTCAACGATGGGCAACAGCGGACCCCGCTTTTTCGGACAAGCTCAAGAGTAAAAAGAAAAAAAAGACTTCAAAGCTTACTTGTTGTTACTACCTCCGTATACAATGACTACACGGTTACTAAACCTGAAGCCATTAACAAATTAAACTGCCCTTTAGCGAGGTCTTGAAGAGGCCTTGATTTCAAGCTTCATACTCCGTAGAAAGCGGCAAAAAGCTAAGCTATAAGCTCCCAAGGTCGCTCGCTTCCTTGCTAGAAGCTTCTCCCTTTAGACTCCACCCCGCTTCACATTCATACATACGCTTTGTCACATAAACATAAACATGCCCCTTCAAGTATAGAGATATTACAGCAAGTGGCGCACACTTTCAAAATGATTGCTTGCCTCCCTCAAGTCTGCTGCTCATTACAACATTCCTTCCTCGGGGTTTCGTCTCCAACTCAATCCACGCCGCTCAAACGTTTTTCCACACAATTTCACTAAGCAACAACAAGCTTTGAAAATGATAAAATGTTACATGAATATTATCAAAAAATAACGCATAATCCAGTATAGAAAAAGTAAAAAAAAAAAAAAAAAAA
>LKBB01000060.1:93785-112255 GCA_001513885.1 Thielaviopsis musarum
CCCCCCCCCTCCTCATATCACACTTACTTGCTCACTTAAGTACACACAATCATTTTCTTCTCTTGCCCAACTACCGGGAATTATTTTACGTTTCCCCCAACTTTTTTTTTTTCCTTCTTTTTTCTTCTTTTCTTTTTTTTCCTTCTTTTTTTCTTCTTTTTTTCTTCTTTTCTTCTTCTCTTTTTCTTGTTTTCCCGCAAAACTCCAACTGCATCTTCCCCCCCAAAAAAAGTCAAACAACATGAAGCAAGAAACTCAGCCAGCATAATCCCTGACCCAAGGTAACCTGAATGCGCGTACAAGTTCCCGTTTCTCTCCCTCTTCTCTTGAGTTATAACTCAAAAAACTTATTCTCTCACATATCCTTTCATTATTAAAACTTTGAATATCCTTTCATTAATAAAACTTTGGAAGAAACCCCCAAAGAAGCACCTCATTTTCTTTGGTTCCCTTTCGATATTGACAGGTTTTGCCCTTCTTTGGCCATGGTCGGCATTTCCTTGTTCCTCAAGCCTTTTTTTAAAATTGAGTAAAGCAACCCCAAGATAGCTCTACAAAGTTACTACCGCTAGTACCAATTGGCATTCGGGAATTACAAAAAGCCAAGGCCTTGCTTGCTGTTGCACTCACTCACTACCTTGACCTATAAGGACTAACCCGTAAGACCAATGCTACCCTTTTGGATTCCTTCAATTCTTCATAGTCATGAAACCGTCCTCACCGAGATTTCAGTAGCGACACTTCATAGTAGCAGTTACTACTCAGTAAAAGTAAAACCCCCAAAAGAAAAGGGGGAAGAGAAGACAACAGAAAAAAAAAATTGATCAAGGAATAAAACAGTGCTGTGCGTGCCAATGCGCTGGAACTGGGGAAATGGGGTGCTAGTATTCTTTATCTGGTCTGTGCTACTCCAAACATCCAGCCAGCCAACCAACTTTTCCAGTCATCATTTTCTGGCTCTCTGTTTCTGCCCGCCCTTTTCTCTTGTTTTTCTTGCTCACACACCCATTCTCACTCTCACGGCCGTAGTCCATCATTGCATCTGTAGAAAGAGACGCTTAAACCATTGTGTACCCGCCATCCACCCGCAGCTCTGCTCCCGTGACAAACCGCGCCGCGTCTGACAGCAAAAAGGTCACCGGGCCGTCTAGGTCTTCGGGGTTTCCCATGCGGCCCATGGGCGTCATGCCGACCCACGCGGGGTACAAGTCTGGCTTTTCGTCGAGAATGGCTTCGGTCCTGGCGTTTTTCTATTAGTCATCTATCGAATTCATTTAGATAGAAGGATAGGAACGGACAGTGCAGTCTTCATGTAGCCTGGCGAAATGCAGTTGACTCTGATGCCCTTCTTGGCCCACTCGACCGCCAGCGACGCCGCCATGTGGCGGACGGCCGCTTTGGATGCGTTGTACGGTCTGTACGCGGTTAGCTATCGTCCTCACCAAGAACAGCATAGTTGGGTATATTTCAACCAGCACTGAAAAAAACTCACGTCTGCAGCTGCGGCACATTGACTATAGCTCCCGACATACTCCCGATAAACACCATGCTACCCTGCACCTCATTCGCCAGCATCCACGCCGCCACCTTTGTTGCAAAGATATACGTTCCATCAACATTGACCCCCCACAGCGCCCTCATGCGCTCAACGGGATACTGCTCGGCCGGCCACGCCTCAGCAAACCCCGCGCTCGTGACCAGCCCATTGACCGCGCCATGCTGTGCCACCACATCCGCCACACACGCCACCACGTCCGCCTCTACCGCCACGTCGACTGCGTGTGTGGTGATTGTGGCCAGCGGGAATGACGTCCGCAGCGCGGTTGCCACAGCGAGCGCTCCGGCGGCGTTGCGGTCGGCGATGGCGAGGGAGCCGCCCGAGGCGACAATGGCACGACACATGGCGGCGCCGAGGCCGCTGGCGCCGCCGGTCACGATGATGACGCGGCCGAGGAGGGAGAAGGCGGGGAGGGTTGGGGCGTCGGTTGGGGCGTCGGTTGAGGGCTGGGCGGGAGTCATTTTGATGGCAGAAGACAAAAAGAGAAACAGAAAATGAAAATGAAAATGAAAAGAAACGAAAATGAAAATGAAAAGAAATGAAAATTCTTCAGCCGCGAGAAATAGTATAAAGAGTAATGAGGAAGTCTCTTATATCGTAAACAAAGCACCACATGACCAGCGTTCTGTGGCAGGAACCACGACGATCTCTGCACTTGCTTTTTCTTTTTTTTTTCTTTTTTTTTTTCCACTTGATAAGGTATCTTCTCGTTTGAGCCTGAGTTCATACCCCGTACTACAGTAATATGTAGACTAAATTCTAGGCCAGTCAAATGTATGTGCAGCCCAATGTGCTTGCTGACTGCTGATCAAGAGTAAAAATTTAACCCGCCTTCAGAAATGGCGGCTGATGTCTTGAATTTTTGGCTATATTACCCGCCACAGGACAGTCGACCCTGAAAGCCCCGAGCTTAAGCATCTTCTGGTATACTCATTATATATTCTGATATCTCCCCTCCATTAAGCTCAACTTTCACAATTAAATATCTCGTGTTACGCGAAATTGGTCCCTCCCCCGCAAGCTCCAAAATACGGGGGTTTTTCATGGCCAAGTATTTATTTGTGGGGGCGGGGCAGACTCCGGCATTTCTCAAGGACAAGTCACCTCATCATCGCTCCAGCAAACTCATTCGGCTCCTGAATCCGTGCCAACGCAGAGCTGGATGGGTCCCATGACCTCTTTCTCTAACTATTGCCTGGTTTTGTTATATCCGCTATCTTGCATATAAATTGGTATGCAGAGTTCTGAACAACACCAACCTCAATAACAATATTGTAAACTCAGAAAAATATAGAGGGGGTATTGCTGGTATATTATCTTCTCCAGACTCAAGTATGTTATGTAATTCAAGAAAAAAAAAAGACCAAGACTATCAATGATGTATCGAGAAACAATATAACAAAAAAGCTAATAAACGCTGGGACGTAAAATTGTATCAACGAAGACATAGGAAACAAAGGGGAAAAAAAAAAAGAGAGAACCAAACTTGTCGTGAAGAAATAAACGTCGTCCATACAAACTTGGAGAGTTCAAAAATGCATAAATAATAAATAATAAAAAAAGGGTATCACAAACACATGCTGGGGCATTATTCATCTCTCATCTCTCTCTTACAAGAGAAACAAAGCCCACAAGCAGCCACAACTCACAACTCACTCCGCCATGCGAAACATCTTGCGCAACTTGCCAAACTTCTTCTTGCCGCCCGCTCCCGCAGGCCCGTCGTCCTCGGCACAGTACTGACTCGAGCCCGGAAGATCAAGACCCGCCAGACCATCGCGCGTGCCCATGATGGCCGCCGCCGTAAACGAAGGCAGCGGGGCGTTATTGTTATTGTTGCTGTTGGCCGAGGGGACGTTCAGCGACGAGCCGAGCGAGTGCACGCTACTACCACAGGCGCGCACGACGCTGCTAGTTCCAAGCGACATGCCGCCCTGACTGGTTCCCGAAAGCGGCCACGAAGCACCCTTGCCCGACGCGGTCGCAGTACCCGTCGGATCCGATGACGACTTGGGCAATTCAAAGCCATTGGCGTCTTCACGAATCGAAAAATCGTCATCGTCAGCACCCATCGCCGCGTCGCGCGCATCGCTCTCTTCTAAGCTAGACTGGCGCAGAGCAGTAATCTGATTGGAATCGCGTTCCAGGGGCGTATCGCGACGCGCTGCACTCTCGCCGGGCGGCGCGCGCTGAATCTTGCTGGTCGTATCCTTGCGGCGACGCAGGGCACCCATGAACCCCCTGCTTTCTTTGGCTTTGCGGGGGTTCGTGCTGCGTAGCGAAGTCTTGCGGATCACGCCTTTTCCGGACGAGTTGATAACCTGCGAGTTAGATGATGGCGTTGGCGATGAGTTGCGCTGGCTATCCTGGATCTGATTGGACTGCATCAGCTGCTTGCGCGCAAACTCAAGCACACTGGCGTTAATGGGGTGTGACGAAAGAGGCTGCGGAGCTGACGCCCGACGAGCAGCCTTTGCAGCCTTTGCGGCACTCTGTCTCGGAGCCTCGTCTTCGTCACTAGAATCAACAAAGCGGCTCTGAAAAGCTGCTGCGTCACCGCCAGCATTGCCCTCCTCATCGCTCGAGTCAGCAAACCGGCTGGCCTTTTTGCTGCTACTACCCCGGGAGAAAGAAGGTCTCTTGGCCCGACCAAAGAATCCCTTTTTATCGCCGCTGGACTCGGTGCGCATCGTCTTGGGAAAACCACCCTCGACAGCAGTTGTAGCGCTCATGCCCGGCGTGGACGAAATCGGGCCGTTGTAGTGAGGCGAGAGCGATCTGATGCTGAACCGACTAGGCTTTGCTGTAATGGTTTGCTCGGCACTAGACACGGAAGAATCACGCATACTGGGTCTCAAACCCCCAAATGTGCCAAAGCCACCGCGGGGCTTGTTCCGGTTACGATCGAAGCTAGAATTCGATTCCTGACGCGAAAGCGAAGGCCTAGTCACATCAACGATGCTAACGCCCAGGGGGTTATCCAGCGAAGCATGGCGTTGGCGGCGCTCCGAAGGCGAAAGAACAGGCTGCGACGAGGGAGCCGAGTGGCTAACAGGGCGGCGAGCCTTTTTCTGGAGAGTTTTGGGGCGCGTGTCCTTGGCTGCCACGTCTTGGCTGCGAGGCGACTTTTTAACCTTCTTGCCCGAAGCCCCAGGAGTCTTCTTGAGATTCTTAGAGCTGGCAGACGTGCGAGGTTGAGGAATGGCGCCGTCGTCCTCGTCAGAGGCAGGAGCATTCGGGCTAACGTGCCGGACTCGCTGATATTGAGAACCAATACCCGGGACAACCTGCGCTGTGGCGTTAGTCTCAATAGTCTGGCCCAGGATGTCAGAGGGAGACTCAACCAGTCCACTCGCAACACTCAAAGGACTCATGGGCGTCTTGGGCGTCTGGGGGTCTTGGCCGTCTAGAGCCTCAAGTTCCAACTGGCGACGCTTTTCGGGGCTGAGACTGCGCCAGTACTCCTTGGCCCGCTCCCAATCCATTTCGCTGTTCTGCGAAGTCATGACATTATGCGACACGGCCGTATTATAAATGATGGAAGACTGCGTAGGAAGCGAAGACGTGTCAACCAAAACCTCCCTGCCCTTTAACGACAAGTTTTTCGAGGAAGCCTCAAAAGCAGTCTCTGAAACGGTGCTAAGAGGCGTGACTGGAGGAGGCGAGTTGATGGTGTGCACTATAGGCTCTGCGGTCAGCGACGGGACAATCGGACTCGCCATGACAACGGCGTTGAGAGACTGGAAGCCCCCGTTATCGAAGCTTTCGTATGCGTCCGAGTAAACGCTAGACCCGTCGGAATCCGTGTCTGAGTCGTCGTCTTGTTGCTCAGCCGCCCGCGTCGGTAGGTCGTCGGCAAATCGCACAGACCGGGCCGGTGGAGAAGAAGCCTCGGCTTTGTCTGGGGCAGCGGACTTCAATGTGTCTTGAGCAAATATGGTTTCGTCGGTTGTGCCAAGAGTGGTGTTGGAATCTCTAGGAAAACTTCCAGGAACAACAAACTCTCTGGACGATGAGACAGAGGCAGCGGCAGCGGCATCAGCGGTATTTGACTGCTGGCCAGAATATTGCACAGCAGCAGCCTGTGGCACGGTCAGAGACTCAGACTTGAAACCAGGTGGATAGTTAAGCGAATTTGTGTCCGCAGGAGCATCTGGAACGATCGGTAGCACAGAAGGATTAAAATCGTCCATAGAGTCCAGGCCAGACCCCGACCCAGAAACATCCTCACTGTAATCGCTAATCGGGCTAGGAGTGCTAAAACCAGTGCCGTCAACCGAAGTCACAATAGGAGGTAGTGGCTCGCGGAACCGAGACGTGTTAGCCTCATGCTTAAAGACTCGGGGACGCTCGTCCATCATGACAATATCCTCAAGATCAAATTGAGGGTCGGCCTCGAGATATTCCGTGTTTAGCTCGGTTCCGCTGCGTATCGTAGGCAGATGGTGGGACTCGGGTCCCGGATAATCGTAAGAGGCAGCAGGGCGCGATGCGGCGGCATTCTTGCGGGCATCTTCCTTAGAAGAGACGCCCGAATCATCACGCTTGTGGCCACGGAAAATGTCGCCGAAATTTGGGAGCGTCGGGAGAGTACCCATCCCAGTAAACGGATCGGGATCTTCTCTTCTGATATCCTCTGCAGTGGGCTCAGGGCGTTTGAGCGTGGCCGCAACTGCCATTGCAGCTGCAGGCTCGCGCTTCACTACCACAGACTCCCGTTCAGGCTCCCGTTCAGGCTCGGGCTCAGACTGCGCTTCTTCCTTGTCCTCTCGATCCTTTTTGCGCGACCGACCCAAGCCACTCAGCCAGCGACGGCGCATTTTTTGAGTAAAAGAACCACTGTCGCTAGCATAGTGATCATCTGGGGGTACAAAGGTGTCCTGGTAGTCGAAGCTAACGCGTTTACTATCAGGAATCTCGGCGCTTACACTTCCGTCATCAGAGATGGACCCAGGCTTCCCGTGCGCCAAGCCCGGCTGGGCCGATGAAGACGCTGCATGCGTGTTCTTAAGCGCCGATTTGCGAGGCGAGACAGAACGGCCTAGAGGAGTATGGCGTACCGCTGCGGGAGCTGGCATTTCTGTATCAGCGGCCGACGGTTGTTGGGAGGCTGGTGGTGATCTCTCGGAAGAGGCCAAAGAGGCGGGAAAATGAGAGGAAACTGGTCGTGAAGAGCCGTGAGGAGGAACAAATCGGATAGAGTCGACAGGGTGGTTTTCAATAAACATAGACTTCTTTTCGGGAACAGACGAGTAGCCGGGGGAGCTGGGGCGTTCTGCAGCGGCTATAGAGGCCGATTTGGGGTGTACAGCCGAGCCAGAGCTAGAGCCCAGGGCGCGAGCCGACAAGTCTGTAGGAAGAGAAGAAACGTGTGAGTTGGACAAGGTGCGTGAGTGCGGTTGTGAATTAGACTGAGCGTGTGAGTGATGGTGGGGCGCATATGCAGGCGAGGCGTCCTGTTGAGAAAGAGAAAGAGGATCATGCATGTCGCCAAGCTGCATCAATTGAGACTGGCGTGTTTGCGCGGGCTGCAGGAGAGATTGCGCTGTCGCGGAAGAGGTAGAAGCCTTTGCAATAGGTGTAGCGGTTGAGCTAAAGGGCGATGCAGAGCCAGTGTCAAGAGGAGCTGAACCCACGGATGCAGGTCGAGGTCGAGCGGCGGGAGCACTAGAAGTGATGGCAGCAGCAGTGGCAGCAGCACTAGAAGTGGCATGAGAGTGAGCAGGAGAAAAGGTAGAGCCAGACTTTGGTCGAGCTCGCGTGCCCCTACGGCTGCTGCCTTTTTCAGGACTGGGGGTGGTTTTGTTTTCCCCTGCGATCTGCAGGTCTCGATTGAGCGCATCAAGCTGCGACTTGGGTACCAGCCTACGTGAGTTCGCGTCGTATACCATGGCGTCGCCAGGTTCCTCGACTATGGCATCGCGGCTTGCTGTCTTGTTCAAACGAGGATATGAAAAGTTTATGGATGGACTCGGGCTAGTAGGTCTCGAACTGTGCGAAGAGGCGCGTGGCCGTGTGGGCTGGCCAGTGGTGACAGCGGCATCCAACGGAACTGACATATTGTTGTTGTTGGTATAAGCACCAGACATATGCTCGCTTGACGAACGCTTGTGATTGCGACCGACCGAGCTTGAGCTTGCGGTAGAGGAAGATCTTAGCGTTTGCGGGAAGTGAGACGCCATTGAGGTAGTGGTTGCGCCGCCAAGCGAAGGAGTTGGTGATGTAGAGCGAAAGGTGCGTCTCGTCATGGACGACACTGACGGAGAACGTGGCGGAACAGGCGAAGGTGACGATGCTCCAATTTGCGACAGACGACTGAAGCCGCGGCGCGAACTAGTGGCTGAAGACACGGAAGAGCTACGTCGGCGCAAGTTGCGCTTCGTCTGGACTTGAGCGACGTTGGTGCGAGGCGTAGGATTGTTGCGCAAAGCGGCAGCAGCGGCAGCAGCTGACAGACTAGGCGCAGTGGCGGCGGCGTATTGGTTTTGGTAGTTGGAAAAAGCAGATTGTGCAGCAGCGTTGACGTTGTTAGCGTTGCTTTGGTGTAGGGGCGACAGCGAGTTTGAGGGCGACAGCGAGGATTGGGGCCCAGGCTGTTTTTGAGCCCGCAGAGTCTTGGATTTGGAGCGACTCGGCATGGTTGCAGCTGCTGGATCAACGTTTTTTTTTTTTTTTGACGTTTTGCAGTGGCAGCGCAGGTAGCTGAGTCTAGCAGGTCAAGCACAGCACAGCAGAGCACGGCACAGCACAACAGAGCACGGTACAGCACAGCAGAGCACGGTACAGCAGAGCACAGCACAACACAGCACAGAGAAAGCCCGACGGCTAGCTGCGTGGCTCGGACAGTCGACAGTCTGAGATTAGATCCCAAGCTCCGTGGCAGGTCGTTAATCAATATTGACTGTTGTGGAGAATGGATATAGCGTGTATCGATAACTTGACTGTGGAACGTACAGGCAAAGCAAGGTAAGTTTAAGGCTGTCAAATTAGGTCAAAGTCAGGTTAGGTCGGGTCACAGCGCCGCCGGAATGGATTGACGGAATTGGGCGGAAGGGAAAGATGGGATGGGATGGGATGGGATGGTAAGAGGAACTGAGAAGTAAGAAAGAAACGAGACGAGCAAACAGGAAATCTGCACAGAAGAAAATGGAGTCGAAGAATGCAGGGTTAAGATGGAGGGACCAGGGAGGCGGAGCTAGCAGACGTGACAAAGAATATTCAGTGATAAATGTTTGAGCAGCTGAATTGTATTGATTGAATTGCTGTCTCGAGGCCTAATAAGCCATCAATAGTGGTACTCACAGTCTTTTGTCAAAATCAAGCAATGCAATCAATGCATGCAAGAGAAGCTCTCAGAAGGCCAAAGAACCCCCAAAAGAAATATGTAATAGTAATTGATATGGATGTAGTACTTGAGTTAAAGGATTGTGTTGCAGAAAAGAATGTTATAGAATTAAGATGAATGGAGAATTAAGAGAGAATTTAAAAATAGCGGCGCACAGAAGTTGAAAATGAACAAGAAAAGAGGGAAGAGAAAAAGAAAAAGACGGAGGGGCGAAAATGGACGGGAAAAGAGGAAAAGAGAAGTTGATTTATTGCTAGCAGGAGCAAGACGGGGAAAAAAAAAGAAAGACCAATGAAGAGAGAGAAAGAATAGAAGTGAAGAGAAAGAACAAAAGTGAAGAGAAAGAACAAAAGTGAAGAGAAAGAACAAAAGTGAAGAGAAAGAACAAAAGTGAAGAGAAAGAACAAAAGTGAAGAGGAGAGGAGATGAGAGAAAGAAGAGAGAAAGAGAAAGAGCAGGCTTGGCGGGATGTGCGTTCCGAGAAGCGACTGAAGATCAAGGTCAAATATTGAAAAAAGAGAAAGGAAAGAAGAAAAAAAAAAGCAGGCCAGCCAGTAGTTCTACGTTTACAGTTTTGTCGATATTTACAGCGATTAACAGCAAAGCAGGGGAGGCATGGATAACAAGTTTGTTCTCCATCCAGCTACAAAAGCGAGTATTCCGCTTGTCTTTGAAGAGACTGTTTCTTACAGCGCATCATGACGACATTCTTTTTATTAACTGCTAATACTCGTGACATTTTTTTTTTTTTTAAATCTGTTCGCGGATGACCGATTGGCATTTTAACGCGGCCTATGGAGCCAACTAAACGCTAAAAAAGGCGCAGCAATTTATGGAGGGGGTTTTTTTTTTCTTTTTTCGCCACCCGGAACCCAAACCAAGCCAAATCTAAAGTTCGAGTTCGACTTCCTTTCTGAGCTTGTTGTAGCACAGAACCAAAAAAAAAAAAAAAAAAAAAAAAAAAAAAAAAAAAAAAAAAAAAAAAAAAAAAAAAAAAAAAAAAAAAAAAAAAGAGATAAAAAAAGAGATAAAAAAAAGAAGAAAAAAAAAAAGCCCCCCGACGGATTCCTTTTGGGGGAGGTGGGAAATTAATTGTCCAAGTAAATTGACGGAACAGGATAGGAAGAAAAGAGACGAGAATAATGGAATGCAAGTTGGTTCGCTGGGCAAACCTCAGGAAAATGATCAACACAACAACATGTGCCCTCGAAAATACAACATTGACTCGCCGTGGCCAGCGCTTGGATAGGAACTTTCATTTAGGCAAAGACTACCGAACAATCAGCGGCCTTTCTTCATCTGCGCCAAAGAGAAAATCAGCAGAAAAACCGCGACCAAGTTACTATTCCGTTCTGGCCATTAGCTTTAGCTTTTTGTATTGAAACCTTTTGAATCTAGAGAGCAATCAACGAGCCGCTGCAGCTTCTTGCTCAGCTACTCTTGTTTCTTGTTTCCCGTTCCGGCCTGTGTTTGCTGACAGGTGGGTTGGTTGATGTGACTGCACCTGTACTGGGTACAGTAAAGTAGACGTACTTTGCCGATCCTGTCGATATCAAGAACAAAAAAAAACACCGACTTTGTAGCACTGCAAAGTACACACAAGTACTTTTTCCAAGATGCCGCGCCGGATCGCTTTGGACAGCGCAGGCCGTGGCCTGACGGGCTACACCACCTGTACAAGCCACCACAAGGCGTCCCGCCCTATCCGGCTTCTGGACGCACGATTAATAAGAAGCACATGCATTCTGCCTGCAGTGGCTCTCTTCTTTTCTTCTCTCTGACTTGACTTGACTTGACTTGACTTTACTCACCCCATCTATCCCGTCTGGCGCCTTTTCCTTCTCCCGCCTATTCTGTCGCCTTTTTTTTCTCTTTCCCGTCAAAGAGGGGAACTTGTTTCGATAAAAAAAACAGCCGAACCGCGCTGGCACCTGCGTTGTTTCTTTCGTTTCTAAAAGTATCTGTTGGCTTTCTGTTGGCTCTGTCTGTTTTTTTTTTTTTTTTTTTTTTTTTTAATTGGGCGCCAGAGCCAACGCAACTTCTTATTCTTCCAATTCAAGGACAGCTGGACCTGCAGAACAGCTGGCCATTGATATCCAACCAACTACCAAGGATAGCATGGAATGTGCAAGTCTTTTTGCTCTTTTCAGGGCTTCTTTCCTCTCTTTGAAGATTTCTTTTTGACGAAAACGGGATTTTTATCATCTCGTGCTGTAAGACAAGAGGAATCCAGGTCTAACCAAATAGAGCTATAGGCTTCGTTGAAGCTGTGACCAGGGTTAGCATACCCTAGTACCAACGCCATCCCATCCCGGATCGAGACATCCCTTGGTTGGCGGCCATTTTCAAACTAACCGCCAATTCATGCCTTTTCCATAAGACAAATGCATTGAAGCCCGCATTCCATGCATTTTCTACATGTGGATAATGACCCGCTTGTTCTAGATTCCCCCAAAGGAACAAGCAAACCATTGATTGGATTCAGTTAGTGAATGCATTGTGTGTGTACGTACTGACTTAGGCAAATGAATCATGGCAAAGGCAATGAACCACAGTTCAGTAATTAGGTTGAAAATCAAAATGTATGAAAATATACTCAAAGCGCCCTGTAAATTCAAGTCCCGTCCCGTCCAATGTACATGTTCCTCCAATAAACAAAAAGAAAATCAAACGCCATGCTCCATTCATATCGTCATCAATGCATTCCACAAATGCAAAACAAAAGAAATTGTACAAAAATAAAACCCCCAAAAAAAAACCCCCAAGAAAAGTAGAAGAGATTACTCGACACGAATCACCACCTTCCACGCCAGCGCGCCCGCCTCACGAATCGCACACGCCAAACACCCGCGCCGCCGCCGACTCACCAGCGCGTTCCACCCTTTCTGTGCACAAATCGCCCGCACCAGCATCTCCAGATCACTGCCAAACTGCCGGCCACGTGACTCGGCGTGCATCTTGGGCAGTTCGCCCTTTCTACTAAGGACGGGCGAGGTTGGCGACGAGGGTACCGGGATGGCGGAGACGTCGGCGTGGCTGTTGCTGTTGCTGTGCCTGTGGCCATTGGCTTGAGCGGCCTGTTGTCCCGTGATGCAGTCAATTACAAGCACGCGCGGCGTGCCGCTCTGCTGCGGCATTTGCGTGGCGCGCCGATTCTGGCTGGTGCTTGCCGCCAGCAGGAGGTCCTCGAGCGTGTTGTCGCGCGGCCGCCGCAGCAGATCCGACACGTGCATGACGGCATATGTAAAGTAGCGATGCAGCGGGTGCCCCGAAAACACGGCTGGCGACGTGACCTTGCCGGCGATGCCGTCGCCCGACACGTCAACCTGCTGAATAGTCGGGCTCGACGGCGACCGCAGGAAGCGCACGTACTGCGACGGCACGCACGGGTGCGCCGTGACAAAGTTGATATCGTATTCCAGGCCAACTTTGACTTCGCGCGCCACGTCGGCGCCAATGGTCACGGCGAAGCGCAGGCTGGCTGGCGCGTGCGGCTTGGGGTAGGCGGCGGAGCTGGTCACGCCGGTGTCCAGGCGGATGTGGTCGGTAAACTGGGCCGAGTCGTGCGGCGACTCCGAGTCTAGACGCGGCGTTTCGAGCGAGTGTAGGACCACGTCGATTTTGGATGGCGGCGCAATGTAAATGTCTTCCGAGGGAATGATAAAGTCGGCGGGGTAAATGGACTTGTCATCGCCGTTGCCAAGAACATGCGACTGCTTTTCAATGTCCTGTTTCTGCCACAGACGGGCTGATTTTCCTGTCTTGACAAGATCGTCTGCGCATGTTAGCCATGTCCTACGATATTGAGTAGTGAATAACTTACCCTTGACTTCATGGCTGACCACGTCAACCCAGCCCGCTGTATGTCCAATGGGTATAATATCACTCGACACCCAGCTCAGACACTGCGCCGAGCCTTTGCCAGCTGCCAACACACGGCCAACCACGTTTGCCGTGTTCCAGAAGCTCTTGCCCTGCCACACGAACCCTCCAGACAGGTTCGCCCGGTTTCCAATGGCTTTTAGAGCCTTGGGGTCGTTTTCAAGCAGCGTTGCCATGAGGATGTAGCCCAGACTCTCACCAGGCAGTATAATGCCCGACATGTAAATCTTGGACAGCCAGCCAGCCTCGTGCAGCGCTGCCGACACGTGACGCCGACGCGACGGCGACGTCGTTTTATGCGACACACTAGTCGCAATAGATGCAACCGATGCCTTGGGCGACTTGATGCTCGCCACAGCCGCCTTGAAGCCGTTCGTCGGGCTGGAAACCACGGGCGCAAGCGGCACAGACACAGGCTTCTCGTCGGCGACAAAGCAGTTCTCCATGATACGACGCTCGTACTCGTCGACGTTGGGCCAGCGCAGAATCTTTGCAAAGTGCAGCAGCCCGTAGACTTGGCGGTCGGCAAAACGGCTCTTGATGGAGTACACGGGGCCCTTGGGCGAGCCGGGGCGGTGGTGCAGCGACATCTTCTTAGTGAGACCTGCTAGCCAACCGCCGAGGCTACGCTCGTGAAGGGGCGCGCCGTTGGTCACCGTTAAATGCAGCTCGGCTTCTTGTCCAGAGGCCGATGCTGGCGCTCCAGCTGGGGGCTTTTCGACTACTATGTCGACGTTTTCGAGAAACGAGCGAGCCAGCATCAGCGACCACTTGACCGGGGCCGTGGCCTCCTTTTCGAAGCGGCGGATGCTGTTTAGCGGGATCGACTCAATGCCGAGTTCCTCGTTTTCGGTGATGATGTCCAGGCGGAGTAAGAGCTCGCACGCCAGCAGAATTTGGGCAAGGAGCCACGTGCGCTCTTCGGCATGGGCGTTGTGGTCGGCATCAAAGCCAGGCTTTTCCGAATCACCGACTCCTTCGTCAACGGCATCCTTGTGCTGCAGACCCCACAGCAACTGGCCAATCTGCAGACGCCATTCGACGCGCGAAAAGTCGATCCAGACATTTGGCATGGCCAGCGTCTGCACCAGCGAGCGAATCTGCGGCATTAGCTTGCCGCGCTCGCCCATATCGATGTACTTGAATGGCGGCTGCAGAATGTGAGTGTACAACTCATTGTACAGCGTGGTATTGTTGGGGATCTTGCTGTCGTTGGACGGCCAGCGGTTCATGCCCCAGAAACTCGGGTCACGGTAGCGCTTGCAGTTCTTGGCGAGCTGGTCGAGGATGGTGTGTTCGTTAAGGGGCCGAAGGCCATCGCGGGCCGCAAGCAGACGCTTGCGCGCATTCAGGACCTCTGGGCCACGCGGAAGCCGGTGAATGTCAAACCCGGCTTGGTCCTGGCTCAGGGCATCAGCCACGCCAAACTCGAGAGCACTCTGGTATCCCATGGTGCCCTTTTCAAGGCCCTGCATGTTGAGCATGCCAGGTCTTTCACGGCAGCGCGGAAAAAAGTGGCCGCGCTTCTTTTCCGGTGGCGTCGCCTGCGAAATGGCAGGCGAAGGCGGATTAATAGACGAGGAGGCAGTTGAAGTGCGCGAGAGGGGGTGCGAAAGGTCGTCCACAGGCGAGCTCAGAACCAGAGAGTCGCCACTCTCGCGCCGTTCCAAGCCAGCACTAGACACTCTCTCCAGGCGGTAGTCGAGTGAGCCGTTTCCATTGACACTTCTGATACGCACAGGGATATGCGGCCAAGCCGTCATGCAGCTCCAGGCCGGGTCACCCACACGCATGTGATCGCTAAGATCACGAATTGCGACATCTTCGTCCCACGGATACGCAGCCGACGGATGCGGCGCTCCGGTATTGTGGCCTTCGCTGCGAGCAAAGAACTGCGGCGCGCCCGAGAATAGCTTCTCGACTTCTTCCTCGCTTAAGGTCTCCATTATGCGTTGGATTTTCAGCACAGGCCGGGCTTGTGGGTCTCGGCGGCGGAGACTATCGGGGCGGGGCGGGCACGGAAGCGGCTTGTTGAAATCGACGAGAACAGGTTTCTTCTTCTTTATGGCAGAGGGAATGAACGAAGAAGAAGATTCAGGAGAAAAAATCTAAACAGAAAACGGTCAATACTAGAGAGAAAAAAATAAATGTGAAAAATTGGAGGAGTTTTGGAGATCAAGGAAAGAGGAAATAAAGTGCGCCGCTCAGTTTTTTCACTCGAGCTCATTGGTCGGCTGACTGGAGCTTGAATAAGCAGGGCAGTTGCTGATCTAGATATCCCGAGAGGTGAGGGGAATCTTCCGATTTTATGCGCGCCTGCCGTTGCCATCACAGTTACGCAGTATTGTACAATGGCAGTTGCAACAAAGCAGTACACAGTAGAATATTGGAGGAGCGGATTGTACTAAGACCTAGGGTCTGGTAGGGTTGCTTACACAGCAATAGATACACGCAGCAACAGCTTACACGGCAGTAATCAAGCAATAGGCGGCTAAGACTTCCTTGTGACCGAAATAAAAAGGCAAAATGCAGAGGGCAGCAGGAAATAACGAGGAAGCAACGGAACGGAAACAATGTGTGTGGTGTGGAGAATGGAAGAAGAGAAGGCAAGAGACAACAAAGCACGAGCTGAGGCTTATATTGTTGTTGGTTTCTGGGCGTGTTGTTGAATGACTGCGCTTGCAGACCCTTGCATCACCAGTAGAGAAATTAGAGCAGTAGTTTTTTGTGTAATACGGCAGTAAAGCCTAAAAAAGTGGCGGGGACAAGCCCGAAAGTGGCCTGACTTTGGTCATATGAACACCAGCGTGACAAACTTGGAAAAGCTGCAGGAGAAGGAGCAAAAAAGCGAAGTGGAATGCGAAGAAAGCACCAGGGTTGCAATTCAGCCAGAATTAGAGTGTTGCGTAGATACTCTGTATATGTAAATGCTGTGGACTTGGACGAAAGCAGAGTACCGCAGGAAATGATACGGGAATAGATAAAACGGAAGGGGATCCGAGATGTGTTGAGAAAGAGGGGCACGAAATTCTCACGCTCATGTGAGAGAGGAAAGAGAATACAACATCAGCATATAATGTGTTACTTACAATTGGGCCTTGGCCTCCCGTACTCTCCCGGCGCACGTGACTTGAGGCATCGTCTTCGTTGTGCTTCTTGTGCTTGACCGAGATGTTGCGGACTGGCGGCGCAGCACTCAGGGCAGTTGCAAAGCCTGTCCCGGAAATCTGCGAGACATGGCGTGAGCGCCGCGATACGCGCTTCGACGACGCTGCAGCCGCCACAGGTGCCAACGTACTGGGACTAGCACTACTGCTACCTGCACTCGTACCCTCGGGTGCGCGCGGCGGGAACTGAAAGTCTGACATGGACGCCAAAACGGCCGACGCCGGCGCCTGGTACCGATACTGGTGGCGGGTCAGCGGCGACGTGATTCCCGTTGCAGGCAGGGCGGATTGCGGGCCAGAGGCAAAGGCGCTGTGCAGCGGTGGCGGAAGCACAGTGAGCGGAGCACTGGCGATGATGGCGTGGGTAGAGGAAGAGACGGCAGAACGTGTGAACGAGGCCTTGCGTGAAATGCTCGGAAACGACGAGCCAGTCATGGTCCGGCTGCGGCCTGACTGGGCGGGCCGCATCGCCCACGTGTTGCTGGCTGTGGTGTTGCTGTTGCTTTGATGGTGCGAGCGCAGAGTCGAGCTGAAGCCGGCCGCGGCCGACGAGGGTGCCGGAAGGGCGGCAGAGGCGGAGACGGAGTGGAAGTGGGCCGTGGCTGGTGAGGGAATAGGGCGCGGTCGTGGCAAAGGCCCGCTGACGGTGCCGGATCGGCCGAGTCTGCTAGCGGCGGGTTTGCGCTGGGGAGAAGTGCCGGTGAGAGTCTTCTGACGAGGCGGCGAGGCATTTCGGCCACGAGAGGGCAAGCGGCGCAGGTGTTGGGCCGGGTCCATTTCCGCGTCGGCATCGGCGTCGTCTGGCAGCTCAGGAGCGACGTCTAAAGGCATATCACGGTCTTTTCCTCTGGGCCCACAAGACTTGGACCGCGTGTGTCCTTTGGTCATTTCTCTGCTGGTGGGAGTGGCGACTGTTGCTGACGAAGGAGAAGCCTTGTTTCCGCCAAACAAGGACGAGAAAAAGTCACGGCTTCGAGATGTGGAAAAGGATCCAGTACGTTTAGTGTTTTTGCTGCTGCTGGGCAGAATGGGAGCTTTGCTGCTGCTGGGCGGGATAGAGTGCACGTGCGTGTTGGTGATGTAATATTCGTCCTTTGGATCCGGAGACGGACTTCTTGGGCGATGCGTGCGTTTTGAAAGCGCCGGCTTGGTTGAAGATGTCACAGTCGGCGGAGAAGCCGTGTCGACGTTTTCATTAGAGTTTGTTCGTTGGCGGCGATGACCAAATGCAAAGATGCCCCAGGGCGTGGTGGCTACCGGTTCATCATGCTGAGCCGGCGACAAAAGCGCCAGAGACTGGGCTGCAAGGGGGACAGCAGGCGGCTCCGACGACTCTGACTCTTTGCGTCGCCGTCTCGACTGCGACCGCGAGAGTCTCGGCGGCTGCCAGGCTTCAACGTGGCGCGGACGCTGCTCGGAGTCTGATTCGTAGCGGCGCGCTGCAAAGGCGGCGGTCATGTGGTCGCTGGTCCAGCCATCAGCGCCGGTGTGTTCTGAAGGGTCTCGATAGTAGTCGAAAGAAGCTCGCGGCGGAGCCATGGTGGGCAGGCAAATGCGTGCGGTATACAGTTTTGAATGATGAAAAAGGAATTAATGGTTGAAAGAAACAAGAAAAAACAAAAAAAAAGACAAAGGGCTCTGGGGGGGGGTATAAGCCAGAAACGGTAGTCTCAAGGCTCAATATAGAAACTTGTGGCAAAAGAAAAACAAGTGAAGCAGATAGTCAAACCCTCTTCTGAAATCGGAGCATTATAAGCCAAGCGAGATAACTTTCCAACTTCAAACCAAAATCCAAAAGCGCCGAGTCGCAGTCGAGTGGACAGACGGCCGCAGGCCAGAATAGGAATAGAATTTTGCTTAATGAACAAGCTTGGACTTTTGCCTCTCAACCTTGCATATGGCGGAAAATTCCAGGCATCGCAAAGGGCCAAAGGTAGCTAAAAGATGTTTTATAGAGACAAAGGCTTGGTTATAGCTTCTTCTGTGCTACACGCAGTATCACCAGGCGGCAAACAAGCTTATAGAAGCAGCGGGCGCTGAACGTAGTGGATGGTGGTGGTAACATCTAAGTCGAGAAGATATACAACTTGAAAATAGAGCAGAGCAAAAATGAAATCTAGAAACGGAAGAAAGAATAGGAAAAGTCAGTGATAAAAGGGCCGGTGGTGTAGAGTTTGAGTCTTGAGAGGGGCTGGTGATGTAGAGTTGTAAGAGTCTTGAGAAGTGACGTTGTATCAAGCAATAAGGGAAAGAAAAGAAAAGAAAAGAGAGCGAATAAATCAATAATAAAATAGGCAGGGAAAAAGGATCTCTGCTCTGATTCAAGTAGAAGCTTTTAGGCAAGGTAAAAACTTTTTCTCCTTCTTTTTTTGAGAAACAAAAGAAAAAGAAGAGAAAGAAAAAAAAAAGAATAATAGAACAAAGCAATCGGAACAGTTCCAACTGGTTATTTTTCCCTGCTGTTTTGCTGTAAGTCTGCGGCACGAACGAGTCTACGAAAGAGCATAAAATAACCCCC
>LKBB01000060.1:112366-123437 GCA_001513885.1 Thielaviopsis musarum
CCCCCCCCAGCAAGAAAAGAAGGATTCAACTGCTGGTGTGTCACTGCAGACAGAAACACAGAGCACAGCATAAACAACCTGCAGCCGGCATTTCCTCATGCTTTTTGGGCCTTTCCTTTCTCCTAAACACCACCACACTTTTTTGCTATCCGCCTTGCTCTACAACTGTCTCGTCTTTTGTCCTGTAGTTCCCCGCCTTGCCCGCGCAGACTCGTCCTTTATCTCTCATGTTCTCTACCCAATCGCACATCTTTCACTTTGTTGTAGTACTTGCTCAACCTGTATTTCTTTCAACCTTCTTTCAACCCGATTTCTGTTGCTGCTTCTTTGTTCATTAACCTGCATGCTTCCGGTATTGCCGGCTGAAAATCACTGGCTAATCTAGGGCATATTTGAGAAGAGACGAAATAGTCGCTTGTTACTTCTCAGGCTCTTGGGCCTCTTTAATCCTCTACTGTTAAACCCTGGTTAGAAACAAAAACTAGAAATAATATGAACAAACACTGTCCAGCCAAGGTGAGCCTTTTACTGTGTAAAAGCCTCTGTTTCTGCTCTTACAGGCCTTGGAAGATAAAAGCACTTCCTACCAAGGCAAGTTACCTCAAGTTGATCCTCAGGAACAAACAGTAACAACGAACCCCAGAGCACAAAGCCTGGCTAACCCCAATCCCAAAAACAGGACAGATGTGAAACAGCTCACAGGCCCTTTGTTGGTCGTCGACGAGTTTTAGGCGTTCCTTGAGGATCTGCGGGTCCTGGCTACTTCTCTTTTGAATTCTCTTTTCTTTTTTTACTTCTTCTCCTCTTTTCGTTTTCATAATTAGTAGGTAGACAAAGCAAACAAGCATGCTCTTTTCATATCAAGAATCGTATGAAATAAGAGAGACGAACAAAACTATTCAAATTAAAGTGAGCTAGGATTTGTGTCAGTGTCTGGCAGCAAGACATGTTGACAGATATTTTTACAAAAATAAAAGAAGAAAAAAAGAACGAAGAAAAAGAAGAAAGAAAAAAAAGTGACGGAAAATACACCGAGGTCGTTCTTTCCAAATTAACCCTATCTCGAGGCGCACATAAGGTTCGGGCGATCATTTTCACATTTTGAACATCGTTCTTTATACTCCGTAGTATTTGTCGGGCCTATGCACGCCTATCACCCTGCAGTATTTCCTTTTTTCTGCTCTTCTCTCGCTTGAATTTGCGGGTCAAAGTAGTATTTCTACGGAGTAGTACTTGCACCATATTTAAGTACTTAATGAAGTATTAGCGCCGAGCTTAATTTACCCAACCAAGTCTCTAACCCTAAAAACGACGCGTGTAAGTCGGGTCTTGCATAAAATGCCACTGTAATGGTCTATTGCTTTTTTTCTTTTCAGTTCTGTTGGCTCAACCACGTTTGATTTCCAGAAGGCGGTCTGCATTACAACTTACAAAGTACGCACTGCTACAGCAACAGCAACAGAAAAAGACGCAACAATTAACGCATTGCCAAGTTTAAACCACAAGGCTACTTGTACACGCATCAATACAAAGAGGAGGCTGGGAATGGACTGGGTTTTGAACAAATGCAGCTAGCTGGCAGAGTTTATGCACCAAGTGCACGCTGCGACTTCTCAAACAGACAACACGCAAGCCTTGTGGCGAGCAGAGCCTGCTGGACTGGATACGCAGTAGCAAATACGTAAGAGAGACAGAAGTGCTGATGCTACAGCGGGGTTTCAAAAGCCCAAAAAAAATCTGCCAAACTCTGGGCCGACAAAACAGGGTAGTCTTCCGTCATTTCTACTTGAATCTATTGGCCGCTGGACAGTTACATCGAGGCCTTTTCGGTTGTTCATTTCCACGATAAGACGTCCCAGATCACGTGTATATAGAATAAGTACTAGTACCAATACATAGTAGTACTGTACATAGCCGGCTGCGCTGTATCAACTCAAAAATAAAACAAAGTAGGTGATACGAGATACTCGACTTGGTTTAAAGCGTGGCGGTTTCTTCCGCCGCGTCTTGCCTATCCTCAAATTTAGATTTTCCCGCCGTACACTCTGGAGCAGCTTTATACACAGTAACTCTCACAGCACCAACGCTAGCCGTACAAGGAATATGCCTGTACCGTCGGTTGTCCCTGCAGCACTAAAGAAGCATAAAGAGAAAATTCCCCGGAGTTTGGAAGCCCAAACTCAGAAGTAAAGCCCAAGGATTTCTTCTACGGCGTTTTCTGTGCTTTACCGACTTTGACTTCAGCTTGCTCATATCTAGCCGGGCGTGGTGCCCCCGATTTCCTACTGCTAGTGGTCTTGGTAATTAATTTGAACTTTATTTTATACTTGTACGGAGTACTTCTGCTCTCTTGTCAGACTATATCCGTGTTTCTGACACAGGGCGTACAGAACTGGAAAAAGCAAAATTCGAATCAAGCAGCCCATCTCGATTCAATTCAATAGGCAGATGCAACGGACAGAGAATGATACATAACCGTACCACCCAGCCAAGTATCTCTCCATAACAAATTGGCCATCGAGCTACTTTTGATAGTATTTTCTACTGTCGCTCGTGGTTGCTCGGCTTGACAAGGCCTGCTTCGTTAAGTCGATGTAATGAATGACAAAAGAAAACTTGGTTCTAGTCGATGTAAAGAATGACAAAAGAAAGCTCGTCCTGGAAAAGATGCAGATCACAAACAATGACGACTGTTTATCGTTACTTCATATTTGTCTTGAGAGCCGTGATGAGACAAATAACGCGAACGCTATACCAGCCATTACAGACAACTAAAAGGTAGCCCAAGTCCTCCGTCATATATTATTCTTGACACCGTCAAGGCATAATTCTGCTATTTCTTTTCTCTTCATAAAAGTGAAGCACGCCATATTTTATTTCTTCTTTTCTCTCTGCTTTGCCGTCTAACATACTTGTACAAGCTGAGAACCCAAAAACCATAATTTTCAGCCCCAATCACGAGATATATCTCCGCTGCGGGTCCCCCTCCAGACGACACTCAACCCCTCTTGTTTCGAACAGACCAACCATTTTGTGCTACTCACTTTGTTGCCGGAACCAGTAAAAATTCCAATACTATATGATATGCTTTGATTCTTACTCCGCACAAGGATTTCTCTACAATACGCCACAAAAGGTCTTACCAGTCTGTTACCGACGAGAATCCTCCGATGACGCGGGCCGCATATTCCAGCTTGGTATCGTGCACTATCTAGGCTGCCACAATTCACGTTTCCAAAAGCTTCTCTTCTCTATTTTCTTTCCCATTTCCATTCACATACCAAAACACAGCAGCCGTCACAGAAATATCCCCGACATATAGCAACAACGTTTCCTGATATGTATTTGGAAAGCCCATCTACTACTAGTAGTAATACTACTACTTAGAGCTGCTATCTGACCACATCCCGTACTCCACACACACTCTCACACGAAATCAAATAAGCAGTTATTTTGTACTCTCCCGAAACATTGCTAAAGAAAGCTTCGAACGGTGCATATTCATCCATCCCGTCTTCTTTGAACCAAATTCATAAAAGCACGGTCATATTTGGACACATAAAGAGACAAATATAAATATAGCCCGCCAAAAAAAAATAACAAACCAAGCAAAACGAAACAAAGGTTTGGTGACTGCTGGCGATCTAATGGGATTTGCCAAGGTGTAAAATAGAGTAGAAAAAAGTAAGCGTGCCATAACCATGAATCGAACATGGGTCGCGTCGGATTTGAAATTTCGGGTGAAACCACAACGGCGCATTCTAACCACTAAACTATTATGGCTTTGAAGGATGAAAAGAGTGTTGGCAATTAGGTATATATACTATAAAACTTTCTCATTTTAGAGATCGCTCGGAAACTTCTCGTCTTCGTATCGTGCCTGGGTACAGAAAGAGTTACCAACGAGCTATCTGTGCGTGGTAATTAAGTGCACATACACTTTCCGTGTTTTGGACATCTTATCACGGCTGGATGCCGAGGGGGTCTGAGCATTGCCCCTAAAGGGGGAGAAACGGATATTTACCAAACGAGCTTCCACATATTAAGTAGTAGTAGTAGTAGTACCATTCTGCTTAATTGCCATTGTGCATATTATTTTGTACAGACACACATACTGCCAGTATTAAACTTGAATTCACTATATGTAATGTCTAATATTCAACATTATGTTCATAACATTCATTATCAGCCGCTGCAGCATGGCCGACTGCTACGTAGCCGGCTCCGCTCTACCGCCTTCTATAGTAAACACAAAGGAAATTGAAAGGCCAATAAAGCCTCGATAGCCCAACGTCATCTCCATACTCTCTCGCATTGATGAAGCTCAACTCAAAATAGCATAAGTTTGAATCAAAATGAACAAGAGTGAAACGGCCACGTCGGTCATGCGCTTGAACGGCTGTGTTTGATCAGCCATTTTCTTTTTCAGACCGACGATAGCCAGTAAGATCCATGGCTACGAGGGATATGCAGACGTGACAGAGGGAAAAACGTAGAAAATCAAAAACAAAAAGAGAGTCGTTAAGGTCGATTAGGGCCGGTTGGCATGGCGAGCAGAGCGCCTTCGCTTAGGGGGTATCATGGATAAGAATCAAGAGGTACTTGGCATCTGGGACAATCACCAGCTCTTGTCTTTTCGTGCGCAACCGAAGGAGTTTCATCTCATCCTGTAGTACCAACATGTTAGCATGGCCCCTCACACGCAGCAAGCACTACACTCATCATATCGCCAAATCCCACGTCAAGCTTCCTCCTGTCCGAGATCCGAGGAAAACAAAACTTACATCGCTCTCCAAATCATCAACCAGAGCGCCGGCCGTCTTGACAAATGCCCACACCAGAGACGCATAGTCCTCGGCGCCCTTCATCTCTATCTCGTGGGCGCTCGGAATCGAAAACTTATCCGACACTGGCGTCGGAGTCGTCGGCGACGCTGGCCGCGGGTCTTTGCGCACCTTGACCGGTCTCAGTGACGCAATGTTCCCGCTGGTCTTCATGACAGCGCCATTCGTGCGGTCCAAAACAATCGTGGCTTTGACGCCGGGCTTCTTAGAGAGACGCGCGAGCGCTTCTTCCAACGCATCGTGGTTGTTTGTCGTTTGCTGTTTATGCCCAAATAAGGCGGGAGGTGTTAGTCAAACGAGCACTATTATTGATCAACAGGGGCCGACCGCAAATCTTATGAGGGGACTTTGCACTTATGTCAAGCAGAAAAAAAAACATGTGACGCAGTAGGAGGGGTTGTTTTGTACCTGAACTGGCTCAGACATGGTGGTGTCAGGCTGTAGAAATAATCCAGTAATGTTGCAGATAAGATGCGCCGGCGAGAAAAAAATAAAATAAAAAGCGTCGTCTAACTGGCACCCGATAAGATTGTCCGGCCAAAGGCAATTCAAGCTGCTGGTCCTGGTTCAGAAGCTCGACTTCAATTCCAAGTGACGCAAAGGGGAAACTGTGGCGCATAGCTCATTAATTGTGGCGACAATCAAAGTCGACGTAAAGTGTGGCGCTGGCTGTTTCTGCCGTCGCATACCGCCAATTTTTTCTTCAAGCGTATTGAACGATAGCGCTGCTGCGCTGAGATTGCGACGAGATTTGCGACAGCGCTCATATTTGTTTGATTCTGTTTCTGATTGAGTTCAATCGAGTTGTATTTACACGGGTATCGCCAGGTCACCACCTCAAACTGCAACAATGGGTTCCAGCGCAAAGAAAAAGAGAGAAAAGGCGAAGGACTTTCAGGTATGTCTGGCGCATTCTGTAACTAGAGCTTCACTAACTAACCCATGATGTAGAGAGCCAAGCTGAAGGTCGGCAAGGCCAAGGTCAAGGCCTCCAACTTCACCAGTACTGGTTTCAAGTCCAAGTGTAGGTCGAGACCTCATCCAAACGATTGCACATGCTGACAATAGACAGCTATTATTATGGGCCACCAGTCCCTCTCTGAAGTTGCGCCAGAATTCATCAAGCAGTTCAAACACCAAGTGTCCCTCGCCACGACCTCAAAATCCGAAAAACAGCGCAAGGAAGCCCTGTCCTATCTCACGACCCAACTCTCGGCCAACCCACCCAACAACCCCATCGGCACGTATGCGCTGCTGATGAAAATCCTACCGCTCGTGTCCGATCTCTCCGCTGGCGTGCGCACCCAGCTAATCAAAGTCCTGCGCTGCCTTCCTGCCGCGGACGTGCGCAATCATGCGGAAAAGACGATCATGTTTGTACGCGCTGGCATGACCCACGTCTCTGCCAAAGTCAGCAACGATGCGCTCGAGATTCTCATATGGCTGCTTGAAATCGCCGCCGACGAGGTGGTCTGCTGCCCCGGCGGCTGGGTCAAGACGCTCAACAGTTTCTGTGCCATCATGGGATGGTCGACGGTGGGCAACAGCGGGTGGACACAAGGTCGGTCGTCGATGCGGACCAAAGACAACATTTCATATGCGAAGCAGATTTCGACATTGGCCAAGTTCATACACATTGGGTTCAGCGAGGAGACGACGCGGGAACTCGAAAAGGACGGCTACTGGGATACAATGTACAGCATTCCTCGCCAACCGGAGCCGTTTGCCTATCTCAATGTGTTTGGTAAGCGGACAGATGAGGACGGCGAGATGTATGCGGATCGGGAAGCCAGACAACGAGTCTTTAGAAGGAAGTTCTTCGAGTTGATATTCGCAGGAAACAGCATGGCACAAAAGGAAGGCGGCGCTCCAGGAAGAGCGGCTGCTGATCTCGGCAAAGCAATTGAGGACGGTATGAACGGCTTCGATATGTCGGGAGGCAGCGAAGGCCTGGAATTAGACGGGTTGTGGTAGTTTTGGTAATGTTAATGAATTTCAGCATTGATGCTACACCGACCTCGTTGGCTACTGTGTTAACTGGGTAACCTCGTTGTCACTCACCGAAAGCCGAGAGCTCTCAAGAGCAGGTACATTAGGGCTCGATGTGTACCTTCCCCGGGTCTAATATCCCCACGACAGATATCTTGTGGGCTAGGGTTTTAAGAAATATCACTGGATGTGGGTAGTGCGAGGAAGTCTTCTCGGGAAGGTGCGAGTCTCACCGTATATTCATGGCATGCTTTTCAAACTTTTAATTCTTTGTTTTCTTCTCTGCTTTTTATTTTTCATTTGTCCTCTCGATTCGAAAATTTCATCAATTTCATCAATAAGCCAGCGACCAAACACAAGCCATCAGTCATCATGTCAACCCTTCCTCGCAAAAAGAAGCCCGTTAACATTAACCACGTCACTTACAAGGTAGAGAAAGTGTCTCTATTTTGCTATCCATTTTCAGCGGTTCTAACTTGATATTTGTTTCCAGGTCAATAGTCTCAAGCTCCAGTCTGAGCCCGCCCTCTCAAAGTCCTGGGATTCCAACAAGTTTCCATCTCAAAACAACAACGCCCAGAGAGGAGAAAATGTTACCTGGGCTTTCACTGGCAACGTCTACGAGTGGGACGGCATCTACGGCGATGTGGCTCCGGCAATCCCAGAGATGGAAATTGAGCTGTTCGGCCATCCTGAGCACCGCCTGCCTCCTCAGGGCGACAAATTCGATTGGTAAGAGATGAATAAGTATACTCACATTGATCTGCTAACAACTGTTAGGGACCAAGAAGTCGAGGTAGTCCAGGCTAAAGATGACAAGCTCAAAATCCAGGCAATCGGCTCGTTTGAAACAGCCGGTCTCCATCCAGTCATGCAAGAAAATATCAAGCTCATGGGCTACACCAAGCCTACACCCATCCAGAAATACGTCATTCCTGCGGTCTACCACAATCGGGATGTCCTCGCCTTAACTCAAACTGGTAGGTGGATCGAAATCTCAGTGGGCACATAATACTAACCGATAAATAGGATCTGGAAAGACCGCGGCTTTCCTTATCCCCATCATAAACCAACTCCTTGGCAAAGTCAGCATTCTGGCAGCGAAACGGCCCGCTCCTCATGACCCAAAGTCAGTCATGGCTGAGCCTCTTGTGGCCATCATTGCGCCAACTCGCGAACTTGCAATCCAAATCTTCGACGAGGCTCGCAAGTTCTGCTACAGAACCAACATCCGGCCCGCTGTAGTTTACGGAGGCGTCGACATAGGTGCTCAAGCCAGATACCTTGGACGTGGCTGCGAGCTTCTCATCGGAACCCCTGGCCGAATGGCGGCGTTTTTGCAGGCCAATGGAATTCTGACTCTTTCTCGTCTGCGCTACCTTGTCATTGATGAAGCTGATGAGCTGATGGCTGAGGACTTTTGCCAAGACATTGACCTGATTCTTAATTCCTCTCGCAGTGAGTTTATACAAATCTAGTCCCTAGGGTTGCTGATCTAACAAACACAGGTCCATGCTCCGGTGAGACCAAGCGTTTGCTTTTTTCCGCCACATTCCCCAGCCGTGTCGAGCAACTTGCCATGGGAATTCTCTCCTTTGATCATCTTCGCTTTTACGCTGACCGGTCCGGATCCTCTGTCAACAACATCCAACAAAATATTCACTATGTGGATGTCAACAAGAAGCACATTGCTTTGATGGGGATCATGCGGACCATGCCTGCTGTGCGCACCATCATTTTCACCAATACAGCAAGCCGAACCGAGGCTGTATCGAAGATTTTGCGGCTAGTGGGTGTTCCATGTGTGTTGATTCATTCACAGCGCCAACAGGCCGAACGCGAATTTGCGTTCCGGGCTTTCCGGAAAGGAGAGGCCCCAGTACTAGTCACAACGTCACTAACGGGACGCGGCGTTGATGTCAAGAATGTAGGTCACGTCATCAACTACGACCTGCCGCGCCAACAGGAAAAGGGACATGACATCCGGGAATATGTTCATCGCATCGGTGAGTACAAGTAAAAAGGACTTGTTACAATATTAAATGCTAACTATGTATGAGGACGAACTGGACGTATTGGCCATGATGGAGTGGCTTCATCTCTGTTCTGTGCGGGTGACCAGAAAATTGGCCCTGACTTGGCTCATCTTCTAGTCGAGACGAACCAACACGTTCCCGACTTCTTACAAAAGTATCTCCCGCGGAAGGTGATCCAGGGTAATATTTTTTCATCTCAAGCGGCAATCCAGAGTGATACACATCATGTCAAGGACAATGTCAAGGGGGAATTCCAGCAAGTCGCCAAGGAGGAAGTCCAACAAGTCGCCAAGGAGAATGTCAAAGATGACACCCCTCTCATTAGCTTTGACGATTGAGTCGGCGTCTCGCAGAAAGCACGACGTACGCACCGAGTATACATTTGATGCGTTGGTAATTCAAAATTCTGGCGGTTAGACTTGGCGGCTTGATACCAAAAAGCATTTTATTGCAGTACAAGAACATAGAGTTGAAAGTATTGATTAATGTATTAGTATATAATATTAAATTGCTGGTGCTATTACTAGTTTACATGTTCTTGAGAATAGTGGTCAGGCCTTCAAACATACGGCCAAAGGTGAGGCCGTAGCCCAGTTCGATGACGCCCTTGACAAATGTCCAGCTCTTGTTTTGGTCGGCTACAGGATATTGGACCTTGGGCGGGATTCTGGTACGAATGCCCATCCAGGCCATGCGGTCAACACAGACACTCTTGGCATTGCACAGGCCACGAAGACCCTCCTCGCCGGCAAAGCGACCATACCCGGAGCCGCCAACACCGCCAAACGGCAGCTGTACGGCATAGAATGTGGCAAAGTCGTTGACGGCAACGTTGCCCGAGCGCACGCCATCGACAACGGCTTGCACCACGGGATCGGACTCCTTGCCGAACACGGAGGCGCCGAGGCCAAAAGCCGGGGCGTTGGCGATATCGAGCAGAGCCTCGGCCGAGTTGTCGGCGGACGTCATGACGGTCATGATGGGGCCGAAGCATTCTTCATTGGCAATGGCCATGTTGGGCGTCACGTCGACCAGCAGCGTGGGCAGGAAGTAGTGCGCCTTGGGGAAGTCGGGGTGTGTGTGGCGTCTGCCGCCGGCAATCAGCGTGGCGCCCTTGCGGATGGCGTCCTTGACGAGGTTCTCGAGACGATCGAACGAGGCGTCGGAAATCATGGCGCCGACATCGGCGGAGGGGCCAAGGCGCAGGGCCTTGATGCGTGGGGCGACAATGGAGACAAAATCCATGACGAGCTCGGGCACAATCACAATGCGTTCAATGCCAATGCAGTTCTGGCCGGCGCTCTGGAAGGTGCCGCGCAGGGCAATCTCGGCAATGCGCTTCATGTCCTTCTTGGCCGACGCGGTCACAATGAACGGGTCCTTGCCGCCCAGCTCGGCCACCAGTGGCGTCAGCGCCTTGGCAGCGTCGGTAGCCACGGCGTGGCACACAGGCTTGGAGCCGATAAAGGTCAAGTGGGCAATGCGCGGGTGTGATGACAGATGAGCGGCGGCAGAAGGCCAGCAGGCAACAGTCTGCACGAGGTCCGGGCTGTGGCCATGGGCGACCAGAGCGCCGCGCACAATCGACGTAAAGTACATGGAGCTCCAGGCGGTCTGCTCCGAGACCTTGACGACTATGGCGTTGCCGGCAAACAGGGCGGAGATTACGGGGCCAATAAAGTTGTGAAACGGGTAGTTCCAGGAGACCAGGGCGGCCACGACGCCGAGCGGCTCGTAGCGGACTTCGTTGCGCTTGTACATGAGCAGCAGGTTGGTGGGGCGGCGCGACGGGGCCAGCGCGGCCTCGCCGTGCTTGAGCGTCCACGAGAGCTTCTCGGCCGTGACCATGATTTCGCCGAGCTGGGCGTCGACGAGCGTCTTGCCGCTGTCGAGGCAGGCCACCTGGCAGATTTGTTCCTGGTGGTCGAGCACGTGCTGCAGTAGCGAGCGCAGCACGGCGCGGCGCTCGGCAAAGGTTGTCTTGGCCCATGGCTTTTGGGCGGTGGCGGCGCTGTCGATGGCGTGGTCGATGGTGGCGGGCGTGGAGGGGTTGATGAGGCCGAGGAATTTGCCGGTGGCGGGCGCGTAGCATTGGATGGCGTCGCTGTCTTTGCACTGTTGAAAGCGGTTAGAATGGGGAGAGAACGGGCGGGGGAGGGGATGTTAGAATGAAGGGAGAGAGTATATGAGAATACGGGGGGG
>LKBB01000063.1:3144-23964 GCA_001513885.1 Thielaviopsis musarum
CCCCCCCTAACATATTCTAACATGCTTTCTACAGGCTACCAAGACTCTGAACCGCTCGGTCTCCGAGCTGATCATCCTGGCTGCTGACACCACCCCTCTGGCCATTCTGCTGCACCTGCCCCTGCTGTGCGAGGACAAGAACGTCCCGTACATCTACGTCGGCAGCAAGACCGCCCTTGGCCGTGCCTGCGGTGTTTCGCGTGCCGTCATTGCCGTCTCGGTATGTTTGCCCCCGACTGTTTTGAATGTTGAGAGTAAAATTTGCTAACAAAACTAGATCACTACGAACGAGGGCGGTGACCTGGCTGACCGTATCCGCCTCATCAAGGAGAAGGTCGAGAGACAGGCCATCTAAACAGGCTATATGGTTTATTCATAGAGCATTGAAAATATAGAACAAATTACGTGGAATCTGAAAAGAAGATGAGTGCATGCGGTGTGGTGATGACGTTTTGATGCTGGGGTGTCGTTGCTGGTAACCCTGTAGAACCCTAACACGTACTTCTTTGCGATGGTACCCGGTCTTTTGGGCCCGATTAGACCCCGCCATTTACGCCGGTGAAGACCTGAGCGTATTTTAGACATTATTGTTGCAGGTTCATTGATTGACTTCTCGTTTGTACACACTGCTACTACGAACACAATAAAAATACGCGAGTACATACTGCTCAAGTTCTGCATGCTGATTGGGCACCTGCAATTGATCTCGACCAAGCATTTCGACAGGGAAGGCGCAAGACAGACCCGCCTGAGCTCCTTCCTCTCTGCGAAAGCTTCCTGGGGTACATTTCCAAGTACACTTGCAGTTCTTTCCTATTCTTGCGCCAGACATGGAAAATCTTTCAGTTCTCTTTTGATCTAATTTTTTTTTTCCTTTTCTCTTCTTCATCTTCCTGGAACATCAACCAAGCATCCTTTTTATTCATCCACTTTTCATCTCTCCTTCATCTAGAACGGTGCCCAAAGACAAAGAACAAAACCAAACCAAACGAAAATGCCGGGTCTTGCCCGCAAACTGGTCATCTCCGCCACTGCTGATGGATTGGTGATTCAGCCGCTGACATCAAAGGGCCAGCGGTCTTCAGCTCCACTCAAGATTCGCTATGGGGAGGCTGCGGTTTTGGCGCCGGCGTCGGCATTGCTGAGTCCGGCGACAGCCGAAGCTGCTACGAAGCCAGTTGCGTCGTTTGAAGCCTTTGGCATTGTCGGTGAGCACTACTTGATAGAAACAGAACAAGTGACCATGGCTGACTAGTTGGTTGGCATCACCAGGACTTATAACGGTATCCAAATTTAGCTTTCTCATTACTATTACCCGCAGAGAGACCGTGGCGCAAATATCTGGATCGCCAATTTACGTCGTGACCGAAGTTGCCATAACACCGTGCTCGTCGCAACGAGACGCCGAAGAAGCCATCGAAAAGACAAACAAACACCTTGCCCGGAGCCGGGAACAAACTGCCGCCGATTCCGACGACAATGACTCCGACTCTGACAGTAGCGACAGCGAACTCGACGAAACAGCCGTGGCCGATGACGATGTTGACGATTCTGCGCCCCGCGAATACGACGCTTCGACTGTGGCTGTAAGCCCAGCTAAGCCTAGCAGCATTGCCGAAAACGTCATTAGCAAGCGCGGAAGCTATGGCCGCTTTGCGCAGAGCTGGTTCAGTAGGGCCGGCTGGATGCTGGAGCATAAGCGGAGCATGGGTTTGAGCGATGACGGCCGCAATGCGTCCAACAAGGCGGCGTCTGTTGCCGAGAGCGAAGACTATGACGAGGGCCTGATTTACGGCGATACGCCACCGCCGCTGCCTGTGTCTAGCGGAACGCCAACACCGGCGCTGCTGCCCAAGCTGATTCGCACACTGCGCGTGTATTTTGGCACATCGCGCAGCTTTTACTTTTCCTACGACTATGATATCACACGTAACTGGCAGGCCAAGAATGCGGTACCCAGAGACAGTACGCAGCCGCTATATCGCCGCGTAGACGAAAAGTATTTCTGGAATCGGCACATGGTGCAGCCGTTTATCGATGGCGGCGACGAGTCGTTTATTCTGCCGTTGATGCAGGGCTTTGTCGGGCAGGCGTCGTTTGTAGCTGACAGCTGTCCGCCGCAAAAGGACGACGATGCGCCACTAGAGGCGGTTGAAATGTCGGTTCTTTCGGCAGAGGGGTCGCTGTCGTCGTCGCCTTCGGCTGAGCAGTGCAATAAGAAGAAGGAGAGAAAGTTGCGAGCGACTGAGAGCGCATTTCTTTTGACGCTGATTTCGCGGCGGTCAACGCGCAGAGCCGGCTTGCGCTATCTCCGCCGAGGCATTGATGATGAGGGCAATGTTGCCAACTGTGTCGAGACGGAGCAGGTATTGTCCAGCATCAACTGGGCTGCCGACAAGCCGGTGTATTCTTTTCTACAGACTAGAGGAAGCATCCCCGTGTTTTTTACGCAGACGGCGTACTCGCTCAAGCCGATTCCCGTGCTACAACACTCACCAGAAGCAAACTATGCGGCCTTCACCAAACACTTTGACCGTCTGACAAGAATGTACGGCAAGCTGCAGCTGGTGAATTTGGTGGAGCAGAAGGGCATTGAAAAGAACATTGGTGAGACGTACCAGAACTACGTGGCCAAGCGCAACGAGGCGGCCACAGGCGACGATGCGATACCGTTTGAGTGGTTTGACTTTCACCATGCCTGCAGAGGCATGAAGTTTGAGAATGTCAGCCAGTTGCTGGAGAAGCTGCGCGGTCAACTAGAGGGGTTTGGCAGCTCGATTGAAGTCAACGGGGCGTTGAAGCAGAGCCAATCCGGAGTGTTGCGCACCAACTGCATGGACTGTCTGGACCGTACCAATGTCTGCCAGAGCTCGTTTGCCAAGCACATGCTGGAGCAGCAGCTCAAGGAGCTGGGCTTTGACATGACTGCGCAGCTGGACCAGCAGACGGCGTGGTTCAACACGCTATGGGCCGATAACGGAGATGCCGTGTCAAATCAGTATGCATCGACGGCGGCCATGAAGGGCGATTATACGCGGTTCCGCAAGCGGGACTATCGGGGGACGTTGAATGATATTGGACTGTCACTGACGCGGTTTTATAATGGGTGAGTGATATTTCACGTGACATCATTGAGAATTCCATTCACACTAGAATGCAGTCTGCTAACCCCCTCCCACAGAATGGTCAACGACTACTTTAGCCAGGCCGCCATCGACTTCGTTCTCGGAAACGTCACGTCCATGGTTTTTGACGAGTTCGAAGCCAACATGATGACCAAAGACCCCGCCGTTTCCATGTCTCGTGTACGCGATCAGGCCATTGAGCAGTGCCAAAAGCGCGTAGTAGCCAATGAGCACGAGGAGTTTATTGGCGGCTGGGTGCTGTTGTCGCCGCACGACTCCGACACGCGCAAGTCGGAGCCGTTCCAGGAAGTGGTGCTGCTGCTGACGGATGCAGCGCTGTATCTGTGTCGCTATGATTGGAGTCTAGATAAGGTGTCTTCGTTTGAGCGCACGGATCTGTCGCATGTGACGAGTATCAAGGCCGGTGTGTATATCACATCGACGCTGACGGCACTGTATATGGATGAGCAGCGCAATGTGGGGTTTGTGGTGACATATCAGCCAGGAAAGGAGGATTTCATCCGGACGAACACGCGGACGCTGTCGACGCTTGGAGTGGCGGCAGAGCCAGCGGCTTCTCCCGACGCCGACGCTACAGAGGCTATTGCTACCGGTACTACGACTGCTACTACTGCTACTACTGATACCACTACTTCTAGTACTGTCGAGACTCCCACTACTACTACCGAGACGTCAACAGCAGCACCCGGAACTGCCTCTCCGAAATCCGTCCCCCTCCCGCCATCGCGCCCCGTCTCGCCCTCAATCACGGCCAACATCCCGTCCAGCCTCGCGGAACTCTTGTCAGGCAAGCCGCGCGCGCCGCAGAAACGCATCATGGCGTTCAAAGCGCCGTACATGACGTCATCGTTCTCGGGCAGCAGCACGATGGACGACGGGTCGGGCACGGCCAGTCCGCTGACAGAGATGCAAAAGATTGACGCGATTTGCGCCGAGATTGAGAGGCTTGTCTTGATGCACAAGCCGCGGGAGGCCGGGCTGCTAGCGACGGGGCTGGTGGAGAGGGCAGACGTGATTTCGCTGGAGGAGGCCAAGAAGAGTACGGGGTTGTTTGATACATTGGGCTATGCGATCAAGAAGATGGTGTGGGCTTCATAGAGAGAGGGTATATGTTTGTGATTTATGATGATGATTCCTTTTTTTGTCTATGCCGTAATTATCATTTATTGTTCCCATTCCCGGTTCTGTCTTATTCATTCCCATCCCGGCTTTTACTTGTTTCCATCCCGGGTGTTTCCATCCCGGCTTTTTACTTATTCAGCACCACACGCTTCTCCGACTTCACCAGCTTATACAAATGCTTCTGGTACCGCATATTCTCCAGCTGAATCGGATATTCCAGCCCGTCTGGCAGCCGGAACCACACCGACTCTTCCGTCTCGACCTGCACCCACTCCTTTTCTTTCTGCACGCCGCGCTCCTCGCGCAACAGCGTATGCTCCACCAACAAGCGCATGGGATACCGCCGCATCTCTTTGCCGACCGCGGCCTCGGAATACGACCCAGGACTATCCAGGACAAGCAGCGCCGACCCGACAGGCAGCATTTCCGTCAGCGCAAGCAGCAGCAGCGTCGTCTTGCCGCGTGACTCGGCATACAGCTCGTTCAGCGTAAAGAGCAGCGTGACCAGTGTCTTGCGCGGCACGCCGCCGGGGAACACGGCAGCGCGCAGCGCGTCTACCGAGATGTTCAGCATGTCGGCCTGGTGGAAGACTAGGCCGAGTGCAGCTACGGCTTCTGGCGTCATGAGTGCGGCGTTGGCGGCGTGGGCTGATGCGCTGGCGTATTTGGACAGTAGCGGCGGCGTGGATAGGCCGGTTTGTAGGCGCGAGAGGACGGTCGACCAAGGGCCCGAGTCGAGAAGAGTTAGGGAGCCGGTGCGGTGGGGGTGTTGAGTGCGGAGGGAGGCGTAGGCGGCGAGTTCAGCGGGGCCGCCTCCGAGAGCGACGATGTGGAGGTCATTTTCTTCTTCTTCTTCTTCTTCTTCTTCTTTTTCTTCCTCTTCATTTTCCTCATCACCATCATCTTCCGCAGCGCCGCGCTTCGTCGGGCGCTCTCTCAAATCGACACCGGCCAAAACACCGGCATAGCACAGCGCGCGCGTCGGACTCCAGCGAGCAGCATATGACAGCAGGGCCTCCTCGGACTCGAACGCCGCGGCAAAGTCCCGCTCAAACAGCGCCTTCTTGACGTCCTGGATTGAGCTCTGCAGATCGTCTCGCTCGGCCAGCTCGGCGGCAAACGTCGACGCAAACACGCGCAGTAGCAGCTGGTAGTGGGCGAAAAGACCGGCCGGGAGCGGCGCTTTGATGGGCCGCGGGGCAGGCGGCGGAGGGGCTTTTTTCTTGGGGCGCGGCTGGAAGGCACAGCGGGAGCTGCGGCCTTTGGTGTGGGCCATTTTTGCGGTTTAAGCTGGGGAGAAAGAACTGGTAGTAGGGTGGTAGTGTAGTGTAGTAGTAGTAGTAGTAGTAGTAGTAGTACTATTACCTGGTAAGAGTACTTGAGAGTACTACTGATAAGTGAAGATGAAGAAATATTAAGGTGGGGCAGGTAAAAATATGCAACCCTGCTTAGGGTCTATCAACTTAGGGTCAAGAGCCCAGATCGACGGCAAAATTCAACGGCCGGTCCGATGCGATCGGAGTCAAAGCCGAAATTTTAATTAAAGTCGACTTAACAACTACAATCCTTCACTCTGGTAGGATGACACCATTTTGAATCTCCCCGGCGCGGGTCTGGGGTCATGGGCATGATGATGATAATGATAAGATCAGGATCGAGGGTCTGTGTTTTGAACAAGTTTCTTTGATTTACTTCTCCAGTTCTCTAGTCCTCCGGTTCTCCAGCTCCCCCTTCCTTCACCTCTACTCTATCTAACCATGCCGACCCATCATCGGTGGTGGCCCCATTGGCCTTACAGCCAGCATCCTGCTCTCGCTGCGCGGCATTCCCCATGTTCTCTATGAGCGCCACGCCGACACTTCCATCCACCCCAAGGCTTGCGGCGTCAACCAGCGCACCACCAAAGTCTACCGCTCCATGGGCATCTACGACGCCGTGCGCGCCGCCGTCTGTCCCGACGACATCAAGGGCCGCCGAATATGCAGCCCAGAGTCCCGCGCGATACGAGATTATCCCCCAGATCCGCCTGGAGCCAATTTCCCTGCCGCGGAGCCCGTCAAAGTGATTAGCCTTGGCCCATGGTCTGTGAATGCCATTAACACTTAGAAATGCAGCGCGGGCCGTGTATACCTTGTCGGCGACGCGGCCTACCGGGTCCCACCGTGGGGCGCTCTGGGCATGAAAACCGGTGCCCAGGACGTGCAGAACCTTGTGTGGGAGCTCTCGTTTGCTCTCGCCGACGACGTGCGTTTCGCCCCACTGCTCGCGTCGTGCAATGCCGAGCGCCGTCAAATCGGTCGCCGCGTTGGGCTGTCCAGCCTGCACAACCTGCGCAGTCACGGCCTATGCATGGACGCCGCGCTTAACATCAGCCCGGCCAAGACGGTCGACGAGAACACAGCCGGCCTGATGGCCTTTCTGGACTCGGCACACGCAGGCCACGAGCGCACCAAGTAAGCCGTGCACGAGACCCAGGCCCAACTCGACTCCAAGTTCAAAGCCCCCAGCGCCAAAATCGGCTGGTTTCATCTGGGTCTGGACCAGACAAGTGCAGCAGCTGCATCACGGCACGACGGCAAGCTCGCCAAGGCTGATGAGCTGGATTTCTTGCGGTACGCCCTGACGACGCTGCCGGGCCATCATCTGCCACACGCATGGATCCAGCGGGCTTCAGGCTCTCATAAGACGCCGGCGGCCATGGATGATGATACTAATGATAAAACGGCCATGCACGATTTGATTCCGCTGAGTAAGATGCTCCTGCTTGGCCGGGACGCGCGCTGGAAGGTGCTGGCGGGCGAGTTGGTGCATGTTGAGACACTGGGCGGCGCCGACGCTGAGTGAATCGATGTATTGGGGCGGTGGGCGGAAGTTATCGGCAATGTTGATGGCCTGCTTGGCCGACTAGACGGAATTATCGCGTGGCGCGGTAGGTAGACGGACGATTTGGCTGCCGGAGGGTGGCCGAAGATTGTTAATCAGGCGCTGTACATTGACGTATAGATGGTGGCAGCCTTGTGAAAAATCTTCAAAGGCCTTGTTTACAACTTCAAAGACAGGCAAGGCTGAAGACGGCGTATTAGAGAAGGCGCGCAGCCGTCTGTGCACCGTACATATTCGCAGGCGGGCTCCAGTTGGCGGGGCCTCATACTGAGTGCCTTTTTTTCTTCCTTCCTTTCTTTCTGTTTTCTGTTTACATCTGCTCAACCAAGACACCAGCTTGTTTTTCTTCAAGTACACTTTCATCAGCGTTCAATATCATTATATTATTCATGTCATCATCGTTCCAAAGCTCCTGTTATTGTGCTTGTGATAAGTGGGGCCGGTGCATTCCCCCCCACCCCCCCCGGTGTAAGTTGTCGGAGCGGATAAAAAGCGGCCGAGTCAAACCCCCACTTACCTCCATCTAGGGTTGGTATCCCCATATCTAGGGTTGTTTACCGTGTAATTCAACCATTTTGCCGCTGCGGCTCTTTACACCTTCCGTAAACGCATCGCCAATAGCCTGCATTTATGCTATATTCTCTTTTATCAACTCTCAACTCTGCTCCCTTTAACCCACGAGCTAGAAAACAGTCACAAAACATTGTGACAATCACACAGGCGTCCCTACAATCCAGTGGCTATTCTGATTTACGCTTGCTCAACAGGATTAAAAAGAATTAATTTGTTGAAAAAGGTCCGAAAAACAGCCTCAACGGCAAAAATGACAGAAAAGTGGGTGTTGAGTTGAGCAGGGTTACAGTGCCGGTTTTTCCTTTAACGCACGGCCTGCCCTCAATGTACTGTACTGTATAGAGTACAAGTACTGCTAGTAATTGATAATCTTCAGTGCAAGATTCATAATAGGCCGCACCGTTGGCCACGAGGTCTAATGAATCACAAGACCACATGATATACATGTAATTGAATCGACTTGAGCCTCAATTTCATGGCTGCTGTACGTACACCGTATAGCCGTCTTGTTTGCTTGCTTGCTTGCTTGCTTACATACGCAAGGTTGGCGCCGTTGGCCGAATTGCTCTCTGTCATCGCTTTTTCTTGCGTTCTTGGGGGTCATAGCTTCTCCCACTATGCCTTAAATTTCGTGCACCGCTGAGACCAGCCGTGTTTCGATGCTGGGCTGGCTGGAACGGGCGTTTGTTTCGCCAGATAGTCCCGTGCCAGGGCTTTAAAGCAACATTTTGTATAAATAGCTGGTGCTTACTCTTTTTACGGAGTATGTACGGAGTATGGGTGCGGCCTTGGGCTTGACTAAGAAAGTCCGAGCTTAATTCTACAAAAGAAAAGCATAGAACAAGACTGGTTGCGTCTGCATAAAGGCGGTATTACTTGGCTGGTCGGCAATTAAAACCCGCATCTCAAGGCCGCATCACGCTGAAACTGCCGGCAAGATAGAACATAAAGCTGATAATATACGGAGTAGAGCAGCAGCAGCAGCAGCACTAAAGCTTGTTTATGCCGCTGGCCGTATCCCGCACTGTCAATGCCCCACCTCGACTTTTTTTTTTTTTTTTTTTTTTACCCTGTCCCTCCCCCATGTAGCCCTGGCAAGAACGGCGTAACTGACACAAAACATCGCAACTACCCTAGCCACCGCGGGGAGACTACTGACTAATTGGCTCCAAAAGCGTGCGTATCACATACTTAGGAAGGGGGGCCTTTCACTTTAGGCAACTTGACGTGTAGTGGTTGTATTCAGCCAACGACAGCGCGCAATATGTAAACACGGAGACCTCAAAGAAGGAAGGAACCTAACAAGGAAAGAAGGGGCCAAGCGGGCGGCGCACAAGCCGAGAGGAGGCAAAAAATGAGAGTTGACAATAAAAAAGTAATTAATCATCGAGCCCAAGGGCGGCCAAGCCAATTAATAAATTATGAATAATAGCGGCGGGCCTGGGCGACGGCGTTTTTGCTTTCAAGCCAAGGCTAAGCAAGGCCTATCATATCCTATCCAACAAGAAAACTACCGCCCAAATCACAGGGAAAGACCGTAGGGGGGAAGGAGCAAGACCGACCAGACATGGAAAGAAAGCTTCCTGCCTGTGTTCCCCCATTATAAATTCTTAGTACGTCCGGTCTCGCCTTTCATTTTTAAAAGTCGCTGGTATTTTTTTTTTTCTTTTCCTTTTCTTTTCTTTCTCTTTTTCTGTGAACCAATTTTTTTCTTCTTCCTTTTTTTACCTTTCATCCAACTTTATACCCATTTTCAGTTTTTGTTTTTAATAAAGAAGAAAAATATCAGACATCATGGGTTACTCAGAGATTGACCAGCTGGCTATCAACTCGATCAGAATTCTTTCTGTAAGTTTCTTCTTATCCTCAGCCTCGTCTAGGGCTTCTTTAATCTATCTGCTTGATTCTTCTGTTACCTTTGTCACAATCGCGTCGTGTTTGAGAGTATTTCCCAGCTATCTCGACATCTGGCGCACTTCCCCTCGCTACCCCACCAGAGCTTAGCTGTCTTACTCTGCTTTGTTGGGGACGAAGCTCGGACTTAAGCGCATTTGGGCGCTGTGCCAATTTGCACAAGTCCGAAGCCACCAGAGCGACAGGATCGTCAATTACGCGCTGGATCAATTACCAAGCAACTATCCACTAACTCTTCCTCTCCTCTAGGTCGATGCCACCTTTAACAGCAACTCGGGTCACCCCGGTGCCCCCATGGGCATGGCCCCCGTTGCCCACGTCCTGTTCAACAAGTTCATGAAGTTCAACCCCAAGAACCCCAAGTGGCTGAACCGTGACCGCTTCGTTCTGTCCAACGGCCACGGCTGCATGCTGCAGTACTCCCTGCTGCACCTGTTTGGCTACGCTCTGTCGATCCAGGACCTGAAGGACTTCCGCGTACGTACATCTCTGTTTAAATATCTACAAGTCCAAGTCTAACAAATTTCGCCCGTTTACAGAAAATTGGTTCCATCACCCCCGGTCACCCCGAGGCCCACGACACCCCCGGTATCGAGGTTACCACTGGTCCCCTGGGTCAGGGTGTCTGCAACGCCGTCGGTCTCGCCATGGCTCAGGCTCACACTGCCGCTGTCTTCAACAAGGACGGCTTCAACGTTGTCGACAACTACACCTACTGCTTCCTGGGTGACGGCTGCCTGATGGAGGGTGTATCTGGTGAGGCCTCGTCGCTGGCCGGTCACCTGCAGCTGGGCAACCTGATTTGCATCTACGACGACAACCACATTTCCATTGACGGTGACACCAACGTTGCCTTCACTGAGGATGTTGTCAAGCGCTACGAGTCCTTTGGCTGGCAGGTGGTCATCGTCGAGGACGGTGACAACGACCTGGCTGGCATTGAGGCCGCCATCAAGCAGTGCCAGGCTGTCACCGACAAGCCCTCGCTGATCAAGCTCCGCACCACCATTGGCTACGGTTCCCTGCTCCAGGGCACCCACTCGGTCCATGGTTCGCCCCTCAAGGCCGAGGACATTAAGCAGCTCAAGACCAAGTTCGGCTTCAACCCCGAGCAGAGCTTCTCCGTTCCCCAGGAGGTCTACGACCTGTACGCCAAGCACGCCGCTGAGGGTGCTGCCGCCGAGCAGGAGTGGGAGGCCATGATTGCCAAGTACGCTCAGGCTTACCCCGCCGAGTACGCTGACCTGAAGCGCCGCCAGACTGGCGATCTCCCCGCTGGCTGGGAGAAGTCTCTGCCCACCTACACTCCCGCCGATGCCGCCGTTGCCTCGCGCAAGCTGTCCGAGATTGTCCTGAGCAATGTCGAGAGCGTCATCCCCGAGCTGGTTGGTGGCTCGGCCGATCTGACTGGCTCCAACCTGACCCGCTGGAAGGAGGCCGTCGACTTCCAGGCCCCCGCTACTGGTCTGGGTACCTACGCTGGCCGCTACATTCGCTACGGTGTCCGTGAGCACGCCATGGGTGCCATCATGAACGGTCTGGCCGCCTACGGCACTATTCTGCCCTACGGTGGTACTTTCCTGAACTTTGTTTCGTACGCTGCCGGTGCCGTCCGTCTGTCGGCTCTGTCGCACGTCCGCGCCATCTGGGTTGCCACCCACGACTCGATTGGTCTGGGTGAGGACGGCCCTACCCACCAGCCTATTGAGACTCTGGCTCACTTCCGCGCCCTGCCCAACTGCATGGTCTGGCGCCCGGCTGACGGTAACGAGACGTCTGGTGCCTACTACGTCGCTCTGTCGAACAAGGAGACCCCCTCGATTATTGCTCTGTCCCGCCAGAACCTGCCCCAGCTGGAGGGCTCCAGCATCGAGAAGGCCGCCAAGGGTGGTTACGCCCTGCAGGAGGTTGAGGGTGCCGATGTCACCCTGGTTTCGACTGGTTCCGAGGTCAACATTTGCGTTGACGCCGCCAAGGTTCTGGCCGAGCAGGGCATCAAGGCCCGTATTGTCTCTATGCCTTGCACTGAGGTCTTTGACAAGCAGACCAAGGAGTACAAGCTCAGCGTTCTGCCCGACGGCATTCCCGCCATGTCGGTCGAGCCCATGTCGACTCTGGGTTGGGAGAAGTACGCCCACGAGCAGTTTGGCCTGAACCGCTTCGGTGCTTCTGGCCCCGTCAAGGACGTCTACAAGGTACGACCCTCCTCCCGTCATTCATTTTCAGCATATGTTTGTCTGATACTAACATTCTTTTTTCCACTCTATAGAAGTTCGAGTTCACCCCCGAGGGTATTGCCAAGCGCGCTGCTGCCACCGTCAACTTCTGGAAGGGCTTCCCCATCCGCTCGACCATCAACCGTGCTTTCGAGCAGCTTGAGTAAGCTTGTTCTTGCTCGGTAGCAGACCACCATAATGAAAGAAAAAAAGAAATCGATACGAAAAAAATAGCAGATAGCGATACCCTGACCCATCCAGCCATGATATCTGGTGGTATTTGGGGACGATGAATGAATAATTAATGACCAACTTGAACATTTTGGTTTTGTGCTTGTGTGAGCTTTTGCATGATGTAAACCATGACTTTTAATTCCATCCCACACAAATGTAACAGAATGACGTCACCAAACAGAACGGACATGACATGCTAGTCTGTCTATCTATGCGTCCAGGTTTTGCGTTTCTTCAGCCACCCACTCGCGCTGAATCTCACGCGCCACGCGCTCAAGACGCACGCCAGCCCGTCGCGCTTGGCCGGCAACATCGCCCGAAGTCCCTACGACAGTGCCGACCAGCAACGGAGGCTCCTCGACGGGGCCCGGCGACGGCTCTTCGTGGTCGTGTTTCTCAGTGGGGGCAATGAAGGAGTGAAGCAGGATGGGACCGGAGCCGAGCGTCGGCAGCGGGCCGGGCGAGACGGGGTGGCGGCGGCCATTTTGGCCTGTAGCAGCGGTGGGCGAGGCGGGATGCAGCGAGGAGGCGGCGAGGCGGCGGGCAATGGCGTCAACGCTGTCGCTGTCGTCATTATCGGAGGAAAAGGAAGAAGAGTGTGCAAACGGGTCGCCGACGTCGGAAATGTCACAGGCAAAGGACGGCGGGTCCGGATCGTATTCGACAAAGATGCGCAGCGGCGCGCCCATGTTGAGGTGGGCGAGGGCGGCGTTGGCGGTCAGCGCGGTGGAGGCCAGGGAGGTCAGCGATTCGAGGGTATGTTGAGAGGAGGCGCTGGTGAGTAGTGGGGTGAGAGAAGGGTCGGAGAGGTGTTGGGAGAGGTTGGGGGATTGGAGGAGGAGGGAGGCGGCCATTGCGGTAGTGGGCAGACTCAATATACTATATGTATATGAAGAAAGAGAGGAGAGCTCGGAGGTTGGCTGAATCCAAGGCGTTGCGTCTACCCAAGAAGAAATCACTCAAAACGGCAAAAATACAAGTGTATCTAGTTCCTGTTGCAGTTCAGGAAAAGAAGTGTAATATAAATTCAATGGCAGATTCCAATTCAATGACGACTGATGAAAGAGTTGACGAAAAAAAAAAAAGAAAAAAAAAAAAAAGGTATTGGAAGTTGATGCACAATTGCGCACAAAGATGGCTGATGAGCGATAAAGCTGGGTTTGGGACGGCTTGATTGGGCCGATAACTGGGGTTGTGATTTAATCAAACAGAGCTGGGATTTAGCCATTTTGTGCGCTTGGGGTGTAAGTACTGTATATGTACTCTGTAAGTGATTCAAGGTTTCATGAATGAGACTTTTGCTAGAAGTACAATGGAAGGATGAGCACTACGAAGAGAGGAGGTTACAGTCCTATGCATGGCCTGCACCGGCTCTTGTCTTCCACTGAACCGGCAGCTGGCTCCGGCTTGCACTGCAGTTGTCAGGCATTGCGGCAATTAAATTGCCATTGTAGTAGTACTAGCAGCATTAGGCGCTCTGTATATGTGCCATGTTGCGCATAAAGTCCGACGTTAGCTACTAGAGGCCGCATCTAGAAGTCGAAGTGAGTGTGTAGCAGACGAGGAATGGGCTAGCTTGCCTCAAAAGAAGGAAAAGACAGTCCATGTTGAATCGCACCGTTGTTCCTTTTCGGTTCGCAGGACAACCAAACGGACGGCACTAAGTACAAACGGCAAAACTGGAAGAACCGGTAAGATGGAGGGGTCGTAGTGGAAAGTACGACTGCACCAAAGGAATGGAACTACGGTGTAGAACTTGGCGCTGAGTTCGACCTAGACTGAGTCTGGAAATATGGAGTATAATCTACATATATGCAAATGCAGTATGCACGGCAATACGGAGTACACAATGAGGAGAAGAGAAACACAGAAGAAAAAAAGAAAAAAAAAGGCAAATGTGGCTATTGGTGAGGTGGGTGGCGCGCAGCACGGAGAGGGCGGAAGACAGACCGGCCGCCCAAGAAGTATGAGGCCAGTCCAATCCTAATCTTTATCGGCCTGTCTGGACAATGGGTCCAGTTTCGACGCTACAATTAAGCGAGAAGGCGAGAAGGGCGGCCTTACAGCAGAGAGGAGGAAGGGGAGGGGGAGGAGGAGTTGATTTACTGTGATGCACTGTACTTTGCTGTGCTGTGCTCTACTGTCCGAGACGGCTCTTGTCCTTGTCCGTACTGTACACAAGTAGTAGTACGGAGTACAGTATCCGCGAATAAGAGTCGCCACAAACAGAAAAGAGGCAGCTTCGCAAAGGAGGCTGTAAGCAGCATATTAGTACTATACAGAGAAAGCCTACCCAGCAAGCGAGGCTGAAGTGAGGCTGAGAATCAGCTGCAAGTGTGAAGTGGCGTTTGCTCAAAAGCTGTACTGAATTGGTACATCTGTACTGGATTAATGTTCTTTTTCTACTCTGTACAAAGTACTTTCTACTCTACGAAGTACTGCCTCTTGCGAACCTGCAGAATGCCGTCCGGGGCCCACTTATATACGTAGCAGGTTGCTGTAGGTGCTGGTACTACTGCAGTTGAGTGCATACAAAGAAGCAAGTACAGCTCAAAGTCAACTTCGGTAATAAATTGTCTGCCGTGCGTGCATTTTCCCTTTCGCTTTCGCCTTGTATTTGGCTGTGAGTTAATGCGCAGCAAAAAGCCATCATGCTGGCGGTGGTCGGCGTGATGGGCCGTTGGGCATTTATTCTGGTTTTGCCCTTTTGTGCTTACAGTAGTACTAGTACGGAGTAGTAATTTGGACTTTGCTACTGCTACGTTGGCTTTAAGCTGCCGAAAAGGTTGGAATGGGCTAGGATCGGGGTGGGAAGGGATCAAGCGAGTACAACCTAATGTTCTTTTTTTTTTCTTTTTTTTTTTCTGGCTTAACGGGAATTATAAGGGAAACAAAAAGAAAAGGAACCAAATTCATGGTGCCCAGAAGCAACATATCTCTTAAGAAAAGGAAGAAACCCCCCCAGGTACCGAGACAAAGAATCAACAACTTGCCGCCCACCAAGTGTCTCTACATATAAGTAAGTACTTGAGTACTACATACATAGTAGTACACTGTACTTTTTACCACTTGCTTTCTTTCTTTTTACTTGTACCCTGTGGATACCAGATCCACTTTAGCTTACGGGACCTTTTTTTCCCTCGTTGGATTGGATTAGAATCTTCTCTTTCACTTCTCCTAGCTCCTGCCTCGGAAGCTCTGTGTTGTTTATTGTTAGCAAGTTCCCCTTGCTTTCGCCTATGTGAACAAGTACTACTACTTCGTAGTAGTATCAAGTCTTACGCTCTGGTACGATTTACGGAGTAGTTCCTGCATGCATAACAAGAGAAGAAGTAGTACAAGTACTGTACGCAGGCAGATTGAGGGGCTTGAAGGCAAGGAGCGTCACTTTACCAGTTATGCAGAAAAGAAAAGTTGGCGGTGGAGGGCGACACCGTTCTTGCCTCTGGTCCCGCAGCCACTGGTGATATGCAACTTGCTGTTCTTGCCTCTGTTCTTTAAACGTGACTCCCAAAACTAAATGTACAAAGTACTGCGTATGAAAACAAGGCTGCTATGAGGCACAAACAAATTCCATCCATTCTCATCTCACCCGGCCTTGTCTTGTCCTATCCTACATCTCATCTTCATCATCATTATTACACTGCCTCGCCGCTCAATCACCAATAAAATTCTCATCATTCCGAGTCCCGTGACATTCAAGTACGTAGCCGCACTGCTTGCTTGCTCGCTTGCGTGCTATCGCTATTGCATCAGTTTTATCCACTTCTATTTTCTGCTATTTTTGTTTACTGTGTAAGTATAGCCTCACCTCGGTTCTATCCTTGAGCTTTGCCCGTCCCGTTTCTTCATCAGCTAACAATTCCACGTTGTCGAAGGCAGACCGATTTCTATTCCCCCGATTTATCGTCCTTTATTTATCGTCGTCTTTGATAAAGAAAAAACTCGTACCACAAAAGAGCATCGAAAAAAGAAAAGGAAAAAAAAAAAACAGAAGAAAAAAAAAGGAACATCGGCCGCTTTGCCTACTATTCCCACACTTCCTCTTCTTTGTCTTTTTTGGTGTCTCGATCCATCTCCCTGTCCCTTTTTTCAGAAGCTTTTAGTTTCGCCGCTAGAAACTAAAAGAAGCTGCAAAGCTCAGCTAACTAATACCCCGAACCCGACCCTGGTTTAGTTTCGTGAAAACAATTACAGCACAGCAAAGGACGCACAGCCTTTTGACAGCAAGCTTCGCATCACATCCTTTATCCCCCATTGTTCCCAAAGGAGAAAAGCCGGCCGGCCAGCCAGGGGTGAGCTTAGCTTACTTGGTAGCTTTGAAAAGCTTCAAAGACAACATCTAGCTTGTGGCCATGCCATCCACCTTGACTTGCTTTGCGATTTGATTTCTTTTTGCTCGCGACTTGATTTCCTTTTGCTCGTGATCTGATTTGCTTTTGCTGGGTAATTTCTCGGAATTTCACAGGGTTTGCATTTACCTCCCCCCAATCTTATCCTAATTATATCAATCTACCTCTTCATCGTCGTTTTGTCCTTTTTGGTCATGGCAGTGCACTAATCCCTCCCTAGAATACTTATTTCGGTTTCTTTGTGGTTCTGCTTGATTACTTGTTTGGGACACCCTTCACGATTTGTTAGTTCTTTCAACTTAACATTTCCTCAAACCCGGTTTCCTTGGTTTCCTTCCATCGACTACAAAAAACAACAAGGGGCTTCATGTCTAGTTATCGTGGGCCCTCCCCTCTTCTTTCTGCGTTTATAAAGTTTGGCATTCACATGCAGTTCTCGCCCTCTTGACGCTACTAGACCCTGTTTGGGTTGTTCTGCTATTTGGAAACACGAAAAAAATAAGAAAAAAAAGAAAGAAAAAAGAAGGAAAAAGAAGAAAAAAGAAAGCAACCCGAAAGACAGGCGGACAAACAAACAATACGCCTTGAGACTTGTTTTAGGGCCATTTTTGCTACTTTATGCAGGCCAAAACACCCTGCATATACTACTTCATTTTTCTTATTCTTTGCTTCTTCCGTTTATATTTTTTTCTGTTATATTTTTGTTTTTCTCCTGCTCAACTTGACTTTATACTTCCTTTGACAAACTTGGTTCGGCCAAAGTTTGTGTCCTTTTGCTTTCTTTTCATCTGTTTACTGTTCTTCTTCTCGTCCTTATTTTCTCCTCTCCTCTCTTTTCCTGTCGGTCGCCTACATACACCTTGACAACTTCGTACTGTGAGAAATTCATAACAACAACCCTGTATATAGCTTCGCCCCTCGACTCACAACAGAGCCGTGCTGCCTAGCTAGATCAACCTCACCTCAAACTCTCCAGGAGTAAAAAAGAAACCAAGCCCAGACTCAGCAAAAAAAAAAAAAAAAAAAAAAAAAAAAAAGAACAAGGGCTCTGAGAAAAAAAAGAAAATATCAATACAAAACCCTGCGAATCAGCATGGCTTCTGTCATTTCCTCTTCATCCTCAAGACGAAACCGCAAGATTGGCCCGCGCCAGAATATCAAGCTCGCCACCCCCGAAGACGACGCCTCTTTCAACGAATCTCTACACAGTGATGATCACATCTTCCCCAGCAGCAGCAGTGACACTAGCATTATCGATGATTCTGTATGTCAGTCTGGCAGACGATATTTAGTGACGGCCAACTCCAGCGCCAACACAAGCCATACCTCCTTGGACGCCAAATCGGCCTTTCTCTCGACGCCAGCATTCCCACGCTCAGCGCCGGGAATCACGAGCAAGACCAAGGCAAAGAGTCTGCCCACGGAAACCGTCGTTCCAGCTGCCCCCTCGCAAACCAACCCGTCAAAGGCAAAGGGCAAGTCAGCAACAGCTGCCAATAACTCGACGTCTTCTGCTCCGTCCACATCATCCGCCATGACAACCAGCGCCGCACAAAAGGCACTGCCGCTCATTGTGAGCTCTGCCTGTGAGACAGTCTCTAATGGGGCTTCAAACACACCAGATTCTACAACTTTAGCTATTGCGTCTATCCAGAGCCAGAATAGAACACCGACAAGCCAGCGCTCGCAGTTTTATGATGTCCGCAAGAGACAACAGCAACAGCAGCAGCAGCAACAACACCCTGACCCGACGTCCGTGCCCGCTGGTGGGCCCTTTTTCCTACACGACACTCGGCAGTTCTCTCATGGCCCTAGTGAATCCAACAACTACCGGCCGTATGGGGGACGTGGTAAGCCACACTACGGTAACAATTCTGGCGGCTACAACTATAACAACAAGTAAGTTACCACTCTCTATTATGTGCTTCGGCTTTTTTTATATTAATAAATCTCTCTTAGCCGCATGTCATACTCCCAAAACGATCCTACCGCCGGTCAATGGACCCACGACAAGCACTTTGAGACTCTTCACATGGGCTATAATCCTAACCAGAGCCAGAGCCAGAGCCAGAGCCAGAGCCAGAGTCACCCCCGCGGACCGCATCATATGTCGCAAGCCCACGGACACGGGAACTCATACAACCGCGCATCGGCTATTCTAGCCAGACAGCCCAACAGCAGCAAGCCGATTGATCGCAGCCTGTCTTCAGAGCGACACATTGGAAACTTCACTATGCGGGTCAGCATTCCAGGCATTCTGGAACCAAAGATGTACCAGGGCTTCCCGGCCAAGCAGTACACCAAGCTCCCCGACCACCGGCCGCCGCTCCGTCGCGACAAGCCCGTACAGATCCGCATCCCTGGAGACCACATTCGCCTGGTGCTTCCTGCAACCGACCGATCGTTTGAGTTTATCCCCAGAGCACTTCGGCCTAACCAGCAAAAGAACAAAGGGGGCCGCCAGCGCATGCATTTGAATTCAAGCGATGGATACTCTCGTGCGCCGAGTGCTTACGGAGACGGGAGCAGCATATACTCTGCCAGTGCGGCCCACAGTCACGGGCCGAGCCGCAGATCGTCTATTGCTGAGAACCCGTTTTCGCCAATGGGCTCGGCTGTTTCGCGTCCGGCGCTACCCATGATGGACGGGGTGAAGCCTACTGTCAAGCTGCCTGCGGCTATGCACAAGCCCGTGTATCAGCAAAATCAGTCTAGACAGAGTCTATATCCACCCACGCCTTCTTCGGGGCCGCACTACCCTCTTCCGACTGGGCTCGTGCAGCAGGTGCCGCCACCGACCGTCGGACCTCCTCCCACCAATGCTCCTATTGCAATGCCGACAGCGCTTACTGAGGCGCCCCATCCCCCGACACCGCAGCCCGAGCCGGTGAAGCAGACTTCCTCTGGCGCTGCCATTGTCGTCTCATCCAACTGCCAGACAGCGCAGTCTTCGCTACCGACGCCTTCACCGCAAGCAATCACGCCAAACCCAGGCGCAAACTCGATGCCATTCCAGGGCCAGATTCCGCCGTTGTTGACGCCCCGTATGAGTCAGCAGCAGTACATTGGTCAGCAGGTACCACCAGTTGCCATGGGATCCTCCTCACAGATCCCCGAGCGGGCAATCCACGCGCCCGTATTTCACCCCTCCAACATGGGCGCGCCGCCGCAGATGCACATGCACACCCAGTCGCCGTATATGCCACCGCCGCCGCAGCCGTACATGGCGCCGCAGTATGCACCTCCACAGAACTATATGCCCATGATGATGCCGCCGCCGCCGCCGCAGATGCACCCGACAGGTGCGTATCCATCGGGCCAGCATCACATGTCTACGCCGCAAATGGGCTATGCGCAAATGGGCTACGCAATGGCTCCGCAAGCAATGGGCCCTGCGATGCTCCCTCCGCAGTGCGACGTGCGCATGGGAATGGGAATGGCTGGAATGGACGTGTCGGCAGGCGGCCCGATTAGCCAAGAAGTCAACGGTATGACGTATTACTACTACAACAACCAGGGCAACACCGGTCTGCCTCCTCCAGGAGCGGGAGCGGGAACGGGTGGACAGGCGCCGATGATGGTGCCAATGGGCCAGAGGTATGCCCCGGAATCGGGAGCGTACTATGCAGGAGGGTATGGGCCACAGGGTGGCATGTACATGCCGCCGGCGCCGGTGTTTCATAACCCTTAGATTGGGAGCGTGATACCGGTACAGATGCAGATGCAGGCGTGGCCTAGGGGATATTCAGACTTGTGAGGACTTTTCTACTGGATGGGTGGGTTGATTGTTTTTTTTTTTTGGGATTTCTTTGATTTGGGCGGTATCTTTTAAGCGAATTCATATTCTTTGTTTTATTGTTTTGTGTTATACGGTCTAGCTGGTTGTTCAACTGCTACAAGTAGTAGTACGTAGTAAGACTCAGTCTGTCGTCAATCAGCCTGGTCAATGCACATTGGTTTTATTGTACGGTTTACTGTGTAAAGATCGATGAGGTATATGCTGTGCTGCATAACCTGATAGAGTGCGAACGAAGCAAGCAAAAAGAGTTGGTCTTTCTGTAACATACCACGTGAATGAATGACAAAGACTCCGCAGGTTAATATTTCCAAGGCCAGACGAAAGAAGCGAGACCAAACGTGGGACTTGCTGGGTCTTACAAGGTCTTCCTTCTTTTTTATGTGTGTATGGTGTATGTGGGATACGGACAACCAGCGACCGACGGAGCCGAGACGGGGGTTTCTCTGTGAAAGAAGAACGACTCCCTTTTGTGTGCCATGTGGTGCGATGCTTGACTAATTCCATGTCAATGAGGTAGGCAGTGTGAAGATCTGAGCTTTTTAGCATAGAGAGTAGACCCGGTCCGAGACAAGGGGGGGGGG
>LKBB01000063.1:27171-62553 GCA_001513885.1 Thielaviopsis musarum
CCCCCCCTTGGGACAGTTGTTTGCATCTCTCTTTTTGCTCTAGGTATTGCTGTCACAAGCCAGATCTGGCGTTTTTTCATATGTCCTTGTTTGCATCGGTTTGGACCGGAAAATAGATTGGCGTGGTTTGTTGACAAGCGCAAGCAATGACAGATATGTGACTTCCTGGCACGCCAATACATTGATATTGGAAGCTCGGCTCTTGGTGTTGCCAGTATTACGCCAATGACATCACCAGCGTGTTTCTCGTTCTTTGCCCAGAAACTCTAACAATAAACAAACCGACCCATCTGACTCGAGCATGAGTCGATTTTTTTTCTCTATTTTCTTCTTCTTGTTCCATTATCCTTAGTCAGTGCTGTCGTCATCACGAATCTCCAATAGCGTCAGCATAAAAAAAGGTAAAAGAAAAGAGAATCAAAAGAGGCTTGTACGACAGGCAGCCGTGTGTGTTTGAATGAGATACTGCTCCCAAATGAGAATAGAAGAGGGAAAAAAGAGAAAATTCCGACAGATCGGTGAAGATTCTCATGTCATATCGGAGGTTCGCGCAGGCGTCGGCGCCGAAGGGTCGAGAGAATGCCGTTCTTTTTTGCGTTTTTTTTTAATATTCCTTTTATTAATATTCTACTATGCGTTACTAAACAGAAATGCAGATCTAGGGAGGAACAACAATAGCAAAACCCGTTATAACAGACTCTTCTCAGCACTTCTCAGGGGACACACTTGGGAAAGAGATTGAATAAATTCCTAGAGTAAATTAAAGCAAGGTCAGGATCAAGTCACAATTGACGGGAAAAAAGGAACCGCCAGTTCAAGGGCAGAAATCCAATCATTCCTTGATGCCTTCATTCTCGAGATCCTTATTTCGTGCCAACCCGATGAACGAAGCGAACAGTCAAAAGCGACAACTATTCTCTGCTAAAATCCACCGTATAAGTGGGGTATCCACTGTCTTTGTGCAACTCTACTGTTCAGTTCTTCCTCGTTGCCGTTTGATTTCTCCAAATGCTGATCTTGGAGGCAGTGTAAGACAACACTACAGCAAAAAAATAAAATAAAAAATAAAAAAAATAAAAAAGAAGCAGAAAAACCCCGCTTCGGCGGCGGCTTTCTACCTTGGCAGCACTCTTACTGTGTAGTAGGTAGCACTACTACTACAGAGAATACAGTTACAGCGAGCGGGTAAGCAGTAGAGCATGTGACTTTTGTTGCCTGTTTTTTTTTTTGGTTTATTTTTCTGCGCTTTTGGGGGAAAGATTCTCCCTTGACTAGTAGATTATACGGAGTACGGAGTAGATCTGTGGTTAAAAGCTTTGCTGTCGCTTTTGTTATGCCGCTTAATTACGTAGCCTGGCTGCGCCCCGACTATCATTGCATGTCTATTTGACCTGCTTGTACAAGTATGTTGAAAAGGCGACCACTATTTTCAGGGATAACTACAGAGTACAACTTGCGCCCACGTTTGATACATGACTGGTCATGTATCAGACATGGCTACCAGCAGCCAGCATCGGGCTCTCAAGTACTGAGTAGTATTAGTACTATGCATTACATGTGCTGCGTAATGCACAGCGATCTTGTGTAAGAGGGCCTTTTAATAAATGCAGTGATTGAAAAGAGAAGAAAGACCTAAGAAAAAATAAAAATAAAAGAGGGAAAGAGGGATACATACAATACATCTGCAACGGCCTGACCGAGCCTTTCAGCCTGATCACGCAGTAGTGTCTTGTACTTGTAACAAGGATTGAGGTACAGACCACAGTATATTATTAAGAGGAAAAATAAATATGCACACTCAACACATGGTTTTTGCCACAGCTTCAACAGCACACTCACTTTCTCCGGCTTATTCCAGTGGCAAAAAGCAATAAAAGAAAGGCTCGGGAAGAGACTCTTGTACTCTATAGCGCAACCAAGGAGCTGTTTTCTAGCTCAGCTAAAGGCAGCGTACAAAGTGTGCTGAATAATGTCAAATTAATATACTCTGTATTTGAGAGAAAACATATTGTCACATCTTGTTAAAAGTTCGTTAGGGTCTAGGTCAGCTCAGCTAGGGTTATTCAAGGGGACAAGTTGACAAGTGAAGTGCGTCTTCGTAACAAGACAAAAGTGGTAGCGAGCGAGGCTTTCAGTTCAAAGATCAAATCAGCGCCGACCACGTTTGTAGTGCTAGGGGTTTCAATTGGCACTAGTAGTAATACTACTACAAAGAAGCGTTACGCAATGAAGATAAATAGGGCATCTTATTCTGATATCACTATGCAGCATCAGCATCAGCAACGACAGCAAAGAAGAGAAAAGTAGAAAAAAATAGCGTCTCACAACTGGCCAAGTTCCAGGTCGAGCGGCTCACTTACTCTGTACGTAGTACTCATCAATTCACTCCGTTCACTTAACGTACTCATTCATTCGACAACCAAACCCTCCGCTCTGGGGCCCGTCCACCCGTTTCTTGCTTCTATCTCCGTTTTCAAGCCAAGACAGCCGCCGCTGCTGCTGTAGACTAACTACAGAGTATACGCTATGTAGTTATAGCTAACCGCTTGTTACTTTTCCAAGGTATAGTACTTTCAGTAGTAGTATGTTATTTACATATTGACACACGTAAAAAGCATAACTAACAAACAAACAGATTTATGTCTCTATAAACCTGCTTGTAGTTGAAATTGGAGGAAGAACTTGATTAGGCATCTATAGCCTTGTACTCTATTTAAATTGCTATGCAGCCTAATTCCAGGTTCTTGGCCTTTTCAATGGCTTGTCAAGTTGTATTTGTTTGCTTGCCTGCTTGTTTGACAAAAGTCTCTTTCTCAGCAGATGAATGAAGAAAAGGAAAAGGCTACTACTTACTATTTGCATGATTCTTCTAGTAAACACGAAACAAGACTGCTTTGAGCTCGGCATTTTCACAAACGCTTAAACGTCAATGATTCTCAATCCCTTTTGAAACCAACAGCTCTTTATTTATTCTTTGTTACATAAACCCTCCCTTTTAATTACAAATGAGCAAGAAACATAAAGTTATGTGGCTTGGCCTTCGCTAAAGTCTTCCAGGGCTTCACATTTTTTTTATTCATTGCGTACCTGCTTGGCTAGGGAAAAGAAAAAAGAATAGGTAGGAAAAAAGTAGAAAAAGATAGAAAAAGATAGAAAAAGATAGAAAAAGAAAAAGATAGAAAAAGATAAAGATAGAAAAAGATAGAAAAAGAAAAAGAAAAAAAGAAAAAAAAAAGCCCCTCTCAGTAACTGAATCTCACTCAGTGCCCAGCGTCGTACTTATGATAAGCAACTTCAATATGCAAGGGGGAGCACTTACTTACACATTTACTTAGTACTTAAGTAAGTACTAGTAGTACTTACATGCAAACAACACTTATAATAACCGAAGCACAAGTTTAACTACTAATAAATATCAAATGCTATGGAGTACTGCTCAACACATTGTTTAAATATGTAGCCTCGTTTATCATATCGACTCTTCTATCATTCGTTTCTTGCCATCAGACTAAGCGTCCTAAACCTTTTATCAAAAACCAAAACCGAAAAGGAGGAATGCTTGTTCTTTGACTTATTACTTCCCCTAAACGGCAGCATTTCAGTACATCCTCCTGTAGCCTGCATTGCGTTTTTTTTATGTCAATTCCTTATTCGTTTTTCATGCTTCTTTATTGCCTCGCTAGTGAACAACCAGCCGTTTGATAGAGGACTTAATTAGCCTCATTTTTGTCAACTGTTGGTCACTGACTTTGTTAGTTGCTAGGGTATTCTTTAAACTGCTACCCAGCACACTACAAAGAAAAGACAAGGCTTGCATTCAAGTCACAGTGCCCAATGTCAAATATCATGGCCTATTTGTTATTCCAGCGAAGCTAAACCTCGTCTCATGTTGCCGAGTTGTGGGTTAGGTTCGTAGGTAATTGCAGCAGTATCTTCTCTACTACGTAATAACAAAAGAAACCTTGGAACGTAAGTAACTCTACTAGGTATCAGGCCCAGACCTTGCATCCAAGATAGCCCAAGTAGTCACTGATGTGCTATGATCCATGATTCCATGTATCTGATTCCATGTACTATAAAAGTGAGCCGCTCAAAGTACCTAGGGCATCAAGCCACCAAGGTACTTTGGTCAAAGTTTTTTCGGTCTGGTCTGGCTCGATGTTTACTTGAATTTTTTTTTTTTTTCAGATACAGAAAAAAAAAAAAAAAAAAAAAAAAAAAAAAAAAAAAAGGACAAAAAAGAAAAACCAAGACACATACATGTAAGACGGCGCTGAAGACCTTGTTTACGCTACAAGTTCATCATTGCGCCGCTAAAAGTTTCATAGAAAGCGGAGAAGTAAAACAAAGCTCCGCCTTGTTATCGGCCACTTTCTTGCATGGGACTAAAATGTGTCTCCTTTTATCAGCGGCAAAAAAACGATGCAGGTTACCTTTACCTTTCTTTCTTCGTTTCTTCGTTTCTTATTTCTTGGTGCTTTTTCCTTTGCTGCATAATCCTCCGACTCGTAGCTGTGTGCTTGATCTTCATAAGCGCTGTGCTCTTTAACAGCTGAAGATATCATTCTATTCAAGGTACTAACTAGTATGGTATGAGCATCACAGCACGTGACTCTAGGTGGAGACGCTCGCTCGCTCGCTCGCTCTGTTGGGTTTAGTGCGTGCGTGCAGTTGACCCTTGAGATGCAGGCCCTGTACCTGCCTTTTCCATGCTTTCTTTGGCGGATTATTCAGTGACTTGCAATGGATAAAGATGACTGATGCTTCTTGCAAGGCTGCCAATCTATTCCCATGGCAAACAATAAATCTTGCCTTGTTCTTTTCGTCAGCGACCTTCCATGTTTGCGATTCTTGGCCACCGGCTCTTGGACGCTGTTCTACTACTCCGTACGTACCAGTGGCGGTGGCAGAAATGCCCATATTGTAGCTTGTACTGGTACTTGAGTAGCAGTAGCCTTCACCAATCACTAGCTGGAATTTTCTCTCGGTGTTTTACTATTGCGTCAGTCTTTTCGGCCAAGGCGGCGGAGGGGCGGCCTTTTGCCATATGCAACTTCTGTTTACATTGATAAATGCAGCTATTTTAACGTCGGTAAATAAAAAAGTATAATATACCCCTCCCAGCTTCACTCTCATTCCACTCTTCCGCTTTGGGGAAAGACTTTTTTAACTTCCAACGCCGTCGCGTTAACTTGTGCTTAAATCCGCGAATTTATCATTGACGCAAAATCCAAGACAACAGAACGCTCCAGCTCGTCGTTCGCTTCTTGTTGCTTTCCGCGCACTCTAACCACCGTACTACACCGTAAGCATGCAAGTAAGTAGTACTACAAGTAACCGGGTGGTCGTGGCAGTGGTGGTGGGTACTTGTTGGACAAGCCCTGTGCTGGGTCGTCTGCCTGCTATACCGGTGTGATGTACACCACTGTTGTGCATGTATAGAGCAAACAAACCCACTAGAAATAGGGCCAAAAAGGTACATTTTACACCCATACGATGTAATCACAATACTAGTACTACTATACTCCAATGACAGGCAGAGGCAGGCCAGGCACTCGTTGACAGAATGCCCTGTATCTTACAAGGATAGAGCCCACTGTATTTTCAGTGGCCCTGCAAGCTACTATTACTCAATACCTGTGGTGCGTGCACGGGCGCATTTCTCTTTTCCATTAACCTTTGCTTATTCCACCCTTCTCTTCCCTGTAGCCTCACCTCCCAAAAAAAGCTTCAACCCGCCCCAAGTTTGGCCATCTGACCTAAAGTCTTGGTTCTCTTTGCTCTAGCCCATCCATTTCCATTCCATCAACCAATCAATCAATCCGTCAATCAATCCATCAATTAATATCCATTAATTAATCAATTCATGGTCACATCAACATCACATCGTCTCTCTCCCTCTTTTCCGTTCCTGTCTTTTTGCTTTGTTTTGCTTTTCGCTCACTCACGGCTCGCAAATACTACCTACTTACGCAGTACTGCTTTTTAAAGACAGCTTCAATCCTTATCCTTTAGCTTCAAAAGTAGCTTGGAAAGTGTCGCCTGCTGCCGTCACAGTTGCTCCTATACTGGTACCAAGTACTTTCTTTACTTGCTACCACTAAATAACTGTTAAAAGCGTCTTTGGAGGCAAATTCCTTGCTCACTTCTTGCCACCGTCTATTTTAAAACCCCCTTCACCCCAGACCTTGACCGTTCCTCCATCCCATTTATTCTTCGTCTTCTATTTTTTTTTTTCCCTGGGTAATCATCTATACCTTATCTTTTTTTCTGTTTACTAGACTACCCTACCTAGCCCTGTTACAGTTCCATCTCTACTGCTAGTAGTATTACCTACCAGACCTGGACGTAATCCAATAGTCTTCTACCCTTATCAATCTATCGCCTATCGCGAAATCACACACACATCTACACATTGACTATGGCGTCATCACCACAATTTGTGTCTGACAATGAGGCGCGTCGCATTTCAGTCAAGCTTCACATCGACTCGGTTGTGTATCGCGGGAAGCTTGCGCTTTCTGATATGAACGAAGACAAGTTTGAGACTGCGGTGAGTCTTTGCCATACGCGCCAGTAACAACCAACTTTACACTTTGTACTAACTAAAGTGTTCTAGATTCGCACGCTCTTCCCTCATCACGCTGGCCCTATCAGCATTGACCGCTACTCCGACTCGTCGCGTGACTACATCAAGATTGCTTCTCAGCACTCGTACAGGCAATTATACCGCGCGGCCAAGGCCAAGTCCAAGCTCAAGTTCCGCGTCCAGACTCTTTTGCCAGAGCCGGCGCCTGTTCTAGTCACTGCGACTGAGAACACGCCTGTTACCATCAACACAACTGTCACTGTCGAAAGCGAGCCGGCCTCCACCGACTACACACGCGAGAGCTCCGTCAGCCAGGCTGAAGCCGAGGCACAGGCCGCAGCATCTACTACCTCAAAGCATACATCTACACATGATGCTCTCGAGCAGCTGCTTACACATGCCAGCAACATGGTGCATCGCTTGGCAGAGGAGCCTCCTCGGCCTTCATTTATGACGCTCCCGCCTGACCTTTTGTCCATGGGGCAGGAGAATGAAGACTTCTTTACTCGTATGGCTCTCCGCGCGGCTGGCGTCGATAAGAAGGAAGAGCAGGAGAGACTGGAGAATTCAGAGAGACAGTCGAGAGAGCCTTCCGTGGGAGGGCAGAACAGTGCGACGGAGACAAAGCCCCGGGAAAACCCTACTTTGGTGTCGCCAGCTTCAAACCAGGTGCGGAATTCTACCTACACTGGTGTCTACGGCAACTCGGTCGTCTACCCCAAGGTTGGCCCTGCCTTCCAGATCTGCTGCAACGCTTGCTCGGCCACTATTGAAAACGACCACTGGCACTGTTGCCAATGCGAGATGGGCGACTTTGACCTGTGTTTCAAGTGCGCCGAGGCCGGCGAGCGCTGCCAAAACGACCAGCACTGGCTGATTCGCCGCAGAATCGAGGACAGCAACATCATTAACAGCACGTGTGAGGTTCTCGGCTCGACCAAGTCGGAGGAGGCCAAGAGTGAAGAGGAACCCAAGGCGGAAGAAGACACCTCGGTTCTTGACATGCAGCCCCTCAAGGAGGCCATCTCTGTCGTCGCTTCTGACTCCATGGCCAGCTCTCCAAGTGCGGCCCGTGCCCAGCGCCAGACGACTGACGACCAGACTGCGGATATTGTCACCCAGTGTCTGGCCAACGCCTTCCAAACCATCGAGGCTCCGGTCGATGAGATGCGTATTGCGCCCGCCGCGCCGGAGCCGGTGCTGACGAAGCAGGACACTATCGGCTCTGCCCACCATGCTGTGGACGCACTTCCTCCGCCTCCTGCCTACCCCTGGGGCAGCATCAACATTCGCACGTGCAACAACTGCGTCAGAGAGCTGAGTGAGGATATGTTTGTGCACTGCGAGGTCTGCGCCGACTTTGACCTGTGCTTCAACTGCTTCACTGCCAACGAGCACGGCCACAGCGCCGCCCACTCGTTCTCTGCGGCCGCGCCCAACGTTGAGCTTCCCAATGACGTCAAGCCGCTTCTGTCGGCCGGTCGCAACATGCGCCACAATGCCTGCTGTGATGGCTGCGATGCATTCATTTTTGGTGTGCGCCACAAGTGCCTGGACTGCCCTGACTGGGACTTTTGCAGCAAGTGCATGGAGTCCAAGGGCGCAGTTCACAAGGGTCACCGGTTCGTCAAGCTGTACGAGCATATTTGCATGCCTGATGTCGCTCAGCGTTTGAGTGGCAACTTCATCCAACACCGCGGCATCTACTGCGACGGTCCTTTGTGCACTGAGGCCGGCAACCCTACTTGCATTTCTGGCATCCGCTACAAATGCACCATCTGCCACGACTTGGACTTTTGCTCTAGTTGCGAGTGTTCGCCCCTGAACGACCACGCCAAATCGCACCCCATGGTCATGATGAAGACACCCATCTCACACGTCAACGTGTCGACCTTTGGTAGCGATGCCTTTGGCCGCCGTCTGCCTCCTATGGGCGACAAGCTGCCGACGGAGCAGCCGGCCCCGTCGCTGAGCCTGGGCTCCAAGAGAGCCTTTGCGGAGCTGGAGCCCACGAAGCCCGTGGCCGCCAAGACGGAGGCTGCCGCTAAGCCCGAGGCTGCTAAGCCCGCTGAACCCGAGGCTGCCAAGCCTGTTGAGCCCGAGACTGTCAAGCTCGCCGAGTCCGCCAAGCCGACTCTGCGTCCCATTCGCATTAGAATTCCCAAGGACCGCAAGGTTGCTGCTGCTCATCTGGCTACTACCGGTGCTGCTAGCTCCCGGGCCCCGCCTCCGGAGGTGCCGGTTCTCGGCCCTGGCAGTGCCAGCACCAAGGTCTGCGGCGTGTCGATGCCCCTGTTCAACTGCAAGCGCACTGACAAGGATGACACTGGCCCTCGCTACCAGGTGCGCTCCGACGAGGAATTTACCTACACCTTCCACCTGATGAACAACGGCTACACCAACTGGCCTGCCGGCAGCTACCTCGAGTTTGTCGGCGGCGCCTACATGGGCAAGGGCCCCAAGGGTTCCAAGACGTGCAGCCACGTGATTGACAAGGAGGTCCAGGTGGGCGAGAAGATCGACTACCCTATTGACCTGCGCGCTCCCCCCGAGGGCGGCCTGCTGGCTTCGTACTGGCGCTTGACCATGTGCGATGGCTCGCGCATTGGCGACCGTTTCTGGAGCGAGGCGTTTGTTGACGGACCCGAGCCGGTCGAGGACGGCTTCTTCCCCGCGGAGCAGCACTACTCGGTTGCCGACTACATCAAGGAGGAGGGCGACAAGAAGCGTATCAAGTCGGAGAACCTTGTGGCCGACCCTGTTGCTCCTACGCCGGCCATGGTGTTCCCTACTCTGGAGACGGAGTCGCCCATGTCCAGCATTACCGAGCACGCAGCTACTCAGTCAGAGACGGAGACGGAGACGGAGACGGAGCAGTCCGCTGCTGCCACCGAGACGTCCCCTACCGTGGTGACGCAGTCGGAGCTTGGCTCGCTGGGCGACTTTGAGGCTGGTGATGATTGGACGGGTTCGGATATTGACTTTTTGACTGACGAGGAATACGATATCCTAGACAACTCGGACGAGGACTACTCTACTCTGTAAAAAGGGGGTGGATATGGAGATTGGATTGGACTGGACTACTATGCCATTGATTTACCTCTTGGTTGGTTGGGACTGCTATTTTGGTTAAAGAATGGACGGGATGGGCAAGAGAAACTTGCCTCTATCAACAGCTGAGTGTTTTGTTTTTCTTTTGTTCTTGGGGTATTTCTAGGTTTTTGATTTCTGGAGTTTAACATACACCATCTATTTCGATGATGAATTCACAATTATTACATCAATTTCCGGTACATACTGCTATACATACTATGTGGCGACTTTTACAGACGATGTTAGTAGATTGAGCTGGTGAAAAATGGGACCTGACCTGGCTGGTGGTTAAACAGTGTTAAAATTAAATATATGCACTGTGTGGGTAATATGGTAGCGTGTCCTTTTAGCGGGCCCAGGGCCAAATTGAAGGCAGTAAAAGCATAAAAAGCTGGTTCAGAGCTTAAGCCAGGGGAGGGGAACAAGCTTGGGTTTTGGGCGGTTTAGTGATTGATAAGTGCTGAAAGAAGGCCTGAATCCCGGCCGTTTTTTATTTTATTTTATATCCGTGCCAGAAGGTTGACGGGTCTTACTTTCGACATCACCGGCGACTTTATTTTCTGCCTCTTGTATTCATTTGATTTTTCTTGTTTTATTTTTGCCATTGAATTCCTCTCTTTATTTCTTTGTATTGGCATAGCGAAGGGATGCTTTACTGAGCAAACCGGCGTCTGGAACGACGGAAACCAACCTGTAATAATTTAACAAAGCGAACAGCACGTTAAACGACGACGACGACGACAACAACAACAACAACAACGCAATCGCATCCGCCCACGAGAAAGAAGCTTTGCAAAAGCAGTTTTCCAGTGTGTGTGTGTAGACGTTAATTGGCTGTTCAAACAGAAACGCGACCCGCATCGTTCTTGTTTCCATCGTTACCCCCGACAAGTTGCCACGCGGGCGCATTCTTTTGCGAACTTGACGAAGTGATCGACGCTGCGAACCCGACCCGACCAACCAAGAATTCGATCGACCGCATCTCTACATACAAGTCCCGCATCTCTCCAATATACTACAAGTACATACCATACAAGTCCCGCCACGATGATGGACAGCTACAACGAAAAGCGGCCGCTGATGTCGGACGCTGACGACGACGCCTTTGGAGCCAAGTCTGGAAGTATCGTCAGCGCCTTTGACGCCTTCCGTATGTACCCTCCTTCTACCACTCCACAACAACGTATCGCAAGCTGGCTTCCCAAGCTAACAAAATAACCCTGACAGCCAAGTCCAAGCCACAGTACGTCACGCAAACGGCCGGCGGCGGCAAGTGGACGGTGGTCATGATGTTTGTCTCGGTGCTCTTCATGTTTAGCGAGACGGCGCGCTGGTGGCGCGGGGCCGAAACACACATGTTTTCGGTGGAAAAGGGCGTGGGCCACGAGCTGCAAATCAATCTGGACTTTGTGGTGCACATGAAGTGCGACGACCTGCATGTCAACGTGCAGGACTCTGCCGGCGACTGGATCCACGCGTCGGAGACGCTGCGCAAGGATCCCACGCTGTGGTCGCAGTGGGTCAATGAAAAGGGCGTGCACAAGCTGGGCCAGGACGAGCACGGCAGAGTCGTCACGGGCCACGGCTACGAGACTGATGAGGAGGGCTTTGGCGAAGAGCATGTGCACGATATTGTCCGCCAGGCGCGCAAGCGGGCCAAGTGGGCCAAGACGCCGAGATTGAAAGGGTCGCCGGGTGATTCGTGCCGCATCTATGGAAGCATGCTGCTGAATAAGGTACAGGGAGACTTTCACATAACCGCTCGCGGCCATGGATACCAGGCGGGCGGCGAGCACGTCGACCACAAGGGTGAGTTGTCTAGTCCTTGACAAGATGCGAGCGATGTGTACACGATACTAACAGCCCACCCAGCCTTTGACTTCTCGCACGTCATTTCCGAGCTGTCGTTTGGCCCGTTCCATCCGTCGCTGGTCAACCCGCTCGACCGCACCATCAACACGTGCATCGACCACTTTTACAAGTTCCAGTACTTTTTGTCGATTGTGCCAACCGAATACCGCGTGGGCAACTCGCGGTCACAGACGATTTCAACCAACCAGTACGCCGTGACGGAGCAAAGCCGCGCCGTCGACGAAATGTTTGCCATTCCCGGCATCTTTGTCAAGTACGACATTGAGCCGCTGCTGCTCAAGGTGGTGGAGAACAGAGCCGGCCTGTTGGCCTTTATGGTCAAGATTATCAACGTCATTAGTGGCGTGCTGGTTGCCGGTCATTGGGGCTTCCGGCTGACGGATTGGCTCAAGGAGGTTCTGGGCAAGCGCAGACGCAGTAACTCTAGCTACGGCGTGCTGGGCCACAAGCACATGGAGGATTAAGTTAAGCGGACTGTGAAAGATGTAGATTTTCTTGTATACTGTACATACATACATTGGGGTTCCCAAGCGCCTATTTTGTCACATGGTTCTGTCTAAAATACACCTGCACTAGTGGGGCTCTGGATCCCCGGATTTTGACACAACAAGGAAGGTTGGCCGACGACCGGAGATGGACAAGCATTAATTGCAGCGTTGCGATTGGCTGGAAGTCTAGAGTTTTGTCATTTTGGCATTGGAATAACTCGTGCGACAGCGACCTTGAGGCGTAGAATTTATAGGTTTATAGGGAATTTCGATGAATTTGATTTGATTGAAACGAGTCAGTGAATGAGTAATTCAGTTCAAGGTTTAAGACGTCATTTAAGCCGTTGATTTTACTTTTTTTGCCCTGGCGATAAAATTTTAAGCTGGTTCTTGCCTTTTTGTCTTTCCCTTGTTTTTATTTATTTATTTTTCTCTTCTCTGCTCCAATTGGTTTTTTTTTTTCTCTCTCTATTGTGGAAAGACGACAAATTCATTTCTTTTTTATTTTATTTTTTTTGTTTCTTCACAATGACGGCTTTCGGCCTGGCGAGAACAGCCGGACGGCGGGTATGTTTAAGTTCTTATTCTAGTTGTTTGCTCCAATTGTCTTTTTGGGTGTAGTATTTTGGGTGTTATTCTAGTACCCGTGCTTTTCTCTAGCCCAGCTGCTTATTGACCTTCCTCTTTCAGATATTGACTTCGGCTGCGTCTTCTACCTCGTCCTCCTCTCGCACCTACTCGACCGCCTCTTCTCTGCCGCCCACCTATGAGCGTCTTCTCTCAAAGTACGGTCGGGTGCGCCACGCGCTGGGCGCCACGCGGCTGACGCTCGCCGAAAAGATCCTGTACTCGCATCTCGACAAGCCCGAAGAGAACCTGCTGACCGGCACCAACGGCGGCCGTGATGTCCGCGGCAAGACGAACCTGCTGCTCAAGCCCGATCGCGTCAACATGCAGGATGCGTCGGCCCAGATGGCTCTGCTGCAGTTCATGTCGTGCAACCTGGAGCGGCCGGCCATTCCTGCCAGCATCCATTGCGACCACTTGATTGTGGGCTCCAAGGGTGCTGAGGAAGATTTGAATGTTGGTATTGCCACCAACAAGGAGGTGTTTGACTTTTTGGAGAGCGCCGCGCGCAAGTACGGCATGGACTTTTGGCCGCCCGGTGCCGGCATTATCCACCAGACGGTGTTGGAGAACTACGCTCTGCCCGGTCTGATGATGCTGGGAACCGACTCGCACTCGCCTAATGCCGGCGGTCTGTGCAACATCACTATTGGTGTCGGCGGTGCCGATGCCGTCGAGGCGCTGGTTGGTGCTCCGTGGGAGCTCAAGGCGCCCAAGATTCTGGGTGTCAAGCTTACGGGCAAGCTTAACGACTGGGTGTCCCCCAAGGATGTCATTCTGCACCTGGCTGGCAAGCTGACGGTGCGTGGCGGTACTGGCTACATTATTGAGTACTTTGGCCCTGGTGTCGATACTCTGTCGCTGACTGGCATGGCCACCATGACCAACATGGGGTAGGTCTTTTTTTATTCAAGTTTCATGTCTAGTTCTACGTTTCAAGACGACATCACTAACATTTTACAGCGCCGAGGTTGGCGCCACCACCTCCATCTTCCCCTACACCGAGGCTTCTGCCCGCTACCTGGTCGCTACCCGCCGCGCCCAGGCTGCCGCCAACGCCGCTGCTCTGCAAAGCTTCCCCGCCGGTGCCTCGGGCGATTCGGTCTTCCAGTTCAAGGCCGACGAAGGCGCCGAGTACGACCAGCTTATCGAGATTAACCTGTCGGAGCTGGAGCCGCACATCAATGGCCCCTTCACGCCTGATCTGGCTACGCCGCTGTCCAAGTTCAAGGCCACCATCCAGGAGCAGGGCTGGCCCGAGGGCCTGTCTGCTGGCCTTATTGGCAGCTGCACCAACTCGTCGTACGAGGACATGACCAAGGCCGAGAGTCTTCTGAAGCAGGCCAAGGCGGCGGGTCTCAAGCCCAAGGCCGACTTTTACATTACGCCGGGCAGTGAGCAGATTCGCGCTACGCTGGAGAGAGACGGCACCCTGGACACGTTCAACGAGGCCGGCGGCATTGTGCTGTCCAACGCCTGCGGTCCGTGCATTGGCCAGTGGAAGCGCCAGGACGGTGTTACCAAGGGCACGCCCAACGCTATTCTGACGTCGTACAACCGCAACTTCCGCGGCCGTAACGACGGCAACCCCGAGACGCTCAACTTCCTGGCTGCTCCCGAGATTGTGACTGCCATGGCGTTTGCCGGCTCGACCACGTTCAACCCTATGACTGACTCGCTGACCACGCCCGAGGGCAAGGAGTTCCGCTTCTCGGCGCCCCGTGGTCTGGAGGGCCCGGCCACGCCCTTTGTTGAGGGCCGCGAGACGTTCAAGGCGCTGTCGCAGGAGGCCGACCCGTCGGTGCCCATTGCTATCTCACCCACGTCGGAGCGTCTGGCGCTCCTGGAGCCGTTTGCGCCGTTCCCCGCTGGTGAGGTCAAGGACCTGCGCGTGCTGGTCAAGATTACCGGCAAGTGCACAACGGACACGATCTCGGCAGCCGGGCCGTGGCTCAAGTACAAGGGCCACCTGCCCAACATTAGCACCAACACGCTGAACACGGCGGTCAATGCCGAGACGGGCGAGGTCAATGTGGCGTACGACCTGGACGGCAGCAAGACCACTATCCCGGATCTGGGCGCGCGCTGGAAGGAGCGCGGACAGGAGTGGATTGTAGTGGCAGAGCACAACTACGGCGAGGGCTCAGCCCGTGAGCACGCGGCTCTGCAGCCGCGCTACTTGGGCGCACGTGTGGTGCTCGTCAAGTCGTTTGCGCGCATCCACGAGACGAACCTGAAGAAGCAGGGCGTGGTGCCGCTGACGTTTGCCAACGAGGCCGATTACGACCTGATTAACGCGGGCGATGAGGTGGAGACCATTGGACTGTACGACATGCTGCTGAACAAGGGCCAGGGCGACGTTAGCATTAAGGTGACCAAGAAGAATGGCGATACGGTGGTGATTCCCACCAAGCACGCGGTTAGCAAGGACCAGGCGGGCTTTATTCTGGCTGGTAGTGCGCTGAACATGCTGTCGAAGCGTGCTTAGAGTAGGGCAGGGTGGAGTAGGGTAAGGAGAAGGGAAGAGGCTGCATTTGTATCTGGTTTGGGATTAAAAGTGATGTTTATAATATGATATTTGTTTGAAGCCAGTTAGTCATTCAGTCAGTCACGTAGCACATGATAGCCCCGCCATAAGGGTTGGCAGTAAAAAAGGCAATGGTGATATCCACATATAGGGTGGCAAAATAGCAAAGGGCGATGACCTTGATGTACTGAAAAGGCTAGATATCTTATTGATATTAAAGGAAAAAAGCTTCAATTGGATGTGTTGAAGCTTTAATAAGAAGAGCGTGTATATATACATCACATCACTACGTAGATGCCACAAAAATAGCCGTGGTTTGAGTTTTCCAGATAGCCTATCAAACGCCAATCCCAGCTAAAAGAACAGCTAAAAGCAACGAGGCTGCAGCAGTCGCAGGTAGGTAGGTAGGTAGGTACCTTTGTACCTTTTTGTTTTTTTTTTATTCTGTTTTTTTCTTGTTGGAGCTTCAACCTTTTACCAAGACCAACAAAATCTCAAACTTCGTTTTTCTGAGTCTTCAATTGATTTGTTTAGAAGCTTTCCAGGCCCCTCTGAAGCTTTCCTTTCTTTTTTTTTTTGTTGACGCCCGCCGTTTCGACCCTTGTAATTTTTCCAACTTTCTCCTCCCTTGTTTTTTTTTTCTTCTTCTTCTCTCTCGCTGAAGCTTCTTCCTTCGATCGACAAACCTTTTTCGTGTCTCGATTCTTCCGGCTCTTGAGGTCTCCCGCCTATTTTTCTTCTTCTTCTTTTAACGCCGGTAGACAAAAAAAAAGAACTACGACGTGGCTCAATAATAAAAGACACCCTCTTTTTCAACGAAGAATCAAGAATCAAGGCCCAGCTTCAAGCCCAAGCTCAGCTCAGCTCAGCCCCTCCTCCGGTCTCCCTCCGCCCCGCTCCGAAACGGAAAACAACACACACACCACACACCCCTTGCTCTTGTTGCCCTTGTGTTTTTTTCTCGACCCCCGGGCTGTCTGCCGTCCGACCAAACCTCGCGGCTGAATTTATCAACCGTCGAATCGATTTCGTCAGCTATCTAATAATCAACTCCTTTGCCTGACCCCCCCCAAATCCCCCTCGATAATATATATATATAAAACCAACATGGCCGACTCCCTCCACAACGCCCCCATTGTGCTCGACAATGGCTCGGGCACCATCCGCGCAGGCTTTGCCGGCGACGATCTGCCCAAGTGCTACTTCCCCTCGTTTGTGGGGCGGCCAAAGCATCTGCGCGTGCTGGCTGGTGCGCTCGAGGGTGAAGTGTTTATCGGCCAGAAGGCGGCGACGGATTATCGTGGCCTGCTTAAGATCAACTACCCGCTGGAACACGGCATTGTGACGGACTGGGACGATATGGAGAAGATTTGGGAGTATGTGTATGGCGAGGGTTTGAAGACGCTGAGCGAGGAGGTATGTTTGTTCTTCTTCTGTGCTGCCCCCTTGTGCTGCCCCGCACTATATGAGACTTGTTGACTTGGACTGTTGCTGTATTGCTATTCCACTGTTACTGCCTTTCATCTGCTACCGCCGCTCAACTACTGACTGCCTCCAGCACCCCGTCTTGCTCACCGAGCCCCCCCTCAACCCACGCTCCAACCGCGACACCGCCGCCCAAATTCTCTTTGAGACTTTCAACGTGCCGGCTCTGTACACGTCGATCCAGGCCGTGCTCTCACTGTACGCTTCGGGCCGCACCACGGGTATTGTGCTCGACTCTGGCGACGGTGTCTCGCACGCCGTGCCTGTGTACGAGGGCTTTGCCATGCCTAGCAGCATACGCCGTATCGATGTGGCCGGCCGCGACGTCACGGAGCATCTGCAGACGCTTCTGCGCAAGACGGGCCATGTGTTCCATACTAGTGCCGAGAAGGAGGTGGTGCGTCTGATCAAGGAGAATGTCAGCTACATTGCCGCCGATCCCAAGAAGGAGGAGAAGGAGTGGGCTGGCGGCAAGATGGATTCGAGCAAGGTGTCGGAGTATGTGCTGCCAGACGGTAGCAAGCTCAAGGTAAGACGGTCCCAACCAAGGGAGAGAGAGAGAGAGAGACAAAGGAAAAGATGTTGTTGTGCTAACCATGTCGTGAAGATTGGCACCGAGCGCTTCCGCGCTCCCGAAATCTTGTTTGACCCCGAAATCATTGGCCTCGAATACCCCGGCGTGCACCAAATTGTTGTCGACGCCATCCGCCGCACCGATCTCGACCTGCGCAAGGCACTCTACAGCAACATTGTGCTGTCGGGTGGCAGTACGCTGACACGCGGCTTTGGCGACCGTCTGTTGACTGAGGTGCAGCGTCTGGCGGTGCGCGATATGCGCATCAAGATTTTTGCGCCGCCCGAGCGCAAGTACTCGACGTGGATCGGTGGCAGTATTCTGGCTGGCCTGAGTACTTTTAGAAAGGTGAGTCTTGGACTTTTATTGAGGAAGCTTTTGCTGAAACTTGTGCTGACTGTGTTTGTCTGGTAGATGTGGGTGAGCATTGATGACTGGCACGAGAACCCTGACATCATCCACACCAAGTTCACATGAGCGAGCGAACGGGTGGGCTTTTTTTTCTTCTTTCGTTCTGGGTCTTTTTTTTTTTCTCTTTTTTTTCATTGTTCTTCTTTCTCGGTGGAAGCCATAAAAGGTTGTGCTCGCTTTTCCCTCTGTTTCTCTTTTTTCTTTCTTTTTTTTTTCTTCTTCTTTGTTTTGTTCTAATGACGATGACGCTTCCCTCTTTCTTCTTTTGTTCTTCACGACTTTTCTTCTTCTTCTTCTTCTTTTTTGTTCCCGTTTTGACACCCGCAAAATAATCTTTCCCTCTCCCTTTCGTCCCATTGTCTTTGTTCTGTCCGACAACCATGGTGCCTCCTCCTCTCTCTTGGTGATACTCTTTCGTTTTTTGTATAACCTGTCCGTTTGATGTATCTGGCCGGCGCTTATCTTTTGTTTTAGATATCACTTGCTATATTTTGGTCTTGTTTTTTTTTTTTTTGCTGTCTCGCTTTTTCTAGCATCCATCTTTTTTTCTTCTTTTGTCTATTGTGTTTTTGTGCTTCGCTTTTATATATGTGTTATGGTTTTGTCATGTGGTTGGTTGCTTGGCTTTTGTTTTGTGTTAACTGCAGTGTTGTTTTGTGTAACCCTAATTGAAAATAACCCTATGTGAGTAACTCAATCGCTTTCTTCCTCCACCCAAATCTTTGCCTCTGCCTGTTCGTCCTTGTGATCATCTTTACACATATCTTTGCACTGGGCCACCTGCCGGAAAACATTCCCCGCTCCGCCAATTCCTCGTCTGCCGACAACCCGTCGTTCACGTGCTCGAGCGCGCGCAATAGCTTCATCCAGAAGCGGCCGCTGCTGTACATGTTTCATTCCCTGCTGCTGCCGCTCTGTATTTTGATCTGCCGAGGAGGATGCAGGAGAAGAAGAAGTGATAAAGACATTCCCTGCACCGCCGATGCCAGTGTGAAATGCTCGGCGCGCTGGTGCCGGCGGCGGTCGTTCTGGGTGCATGCCGGAGGGCGGATTCTTTGGGGGAGACGGCGGCGCGCGGCGGATGTTGCCGAAGCCGCCGCGGCCGTGGCGAACAAAGCCCGTTGGGGAGACGGATGGCACGGGCACGGAGATGGGGTGCATGTCAACTTGGTATATAAGCCTGGGCGAGGGGTTTTTCTGTATAATTAGATTAAGAGAATAATGCCACTGATCAGACGGGCGGTGTTCTTATATAAGTATATATATACCTATATGTATATAAAATGTTCCTTTCTGCTATACTACACTTGTCCAACGACCTGCTGATTTCTATTTGCTAACAATTACTTGATGGAAACTCCGCCTCGTTCTCTGTTCTTTCAATCTTGTTTTCAGGGCGGTGAATCGCGCCATGGTGCCGGAATGTGATGTAATCAAGAACGTGGCAGGAAAAGTGTGTCTCATTTTCTTTTTTCTGTTGGGGATTTCTTTTCTTTTTTTTTTTTTTTTTTTTTTTTTTTTTCTTTTCTTTCCATAAAAGCGTTTACATCAATACTGCTTTCTACATAAGTATGAACAAAAACAAACAAATATCCACATTTCTGTTTCCTTATTTCAGCCCTTTTCCCTTGTACAACCACAGAAGTTTCCTTTCTTCCCCCCTCCTTGTCAGTAGAGACAAAATCTCCATTTTCTCTACTTGCCTCCCCCATATTGCGGGGTTGGACCTCCAAATTCCGCCAAAGTCACTAATGTTTATGAGATATTGACAAACAGTTAGAAAACAGCAAGAGATGTATTGTTTACATCAAATCTACGCATAATGTAGAAAAAAAACCCAATCTTAAATAAAAGCACAAAAGCAGCTGTTTTGCCATGGACGCAAGAGAGGACATTAGGACTGCAAAACCGAACAGGAGCAGAGCTTATGTGACAACGTAAACTAAACGTCCCGTCCCGTCATCAGCCAACAAACAGCCTTTGTCAGCCGCCCTAGGAAATCAGCTCTAAAAAGATAGACAAAACCGAAAAGAAAAGAAAAAAAAAAAGACCCAAGGATATATGCCAATCATCCAACACTACCCAAATAAAAAAAAAGAAATCCATGAAAAAAAATAAACGCATTAGAAAAAGAAAAGAAAAAAAAAGCAACACTCTTTGCCCTCTCATCCGCCAAATTTTATGTGGTATAAAACCGCAGCTGAACTCGCCAACAGACGATTCCGCTACAATGTAATTGTTTGAGGCATGCTGAAAGTCGACAAAGAGAGAAAAAGACAGTCGACATAGAAAAAGACAGTCGACAGAGAAAAAGACAGTCGACAGAAAAAGACAGTCGACAGAAAAAGACAGTCGACAGAAAAAGACAGTCGACAGAAAAAGACAGTCGACAGAAAAAGACAGTCGACAGACAAAAAGATAGGGTCGACAGAGAATAGACAGAGTCAACAGAAAGAGACAAAACACAACTAAAAAGTGTCCGTGTCAGCAGTCATCCGGCTCGCCACGCTGCCAAACGTGTTGCGTGTGCGACGCTGCTCATGATCCCGCCCCTCGTCGGCCGTGTTAGTGCTCTTCGGCGTCATCGCGCGCGGGCCGCTAGGCCGCCGCTTAGGCATGCTGGCCAGGCGCTCGACGTCGCGTGAGCGCGGGCTGCCTGCACCATATTGGCTGGTGCCAGCGTTGGTGTAACTGGGGCTCTCGTAACGGGATCCATCCATGGGCTCCTTGGGAGGTCGCGGGGGTGCAGCAGCAGCGGCAGCAGCAGCGGCAGCATCTTCGGGCGCCGCATGTGTGTTTTGAGCCTGGTACCGGTTCAGAGAGGTCGCCGAGTTGCCCCAGTCGGTCGAGCGGGGAGTGTTGACCGTGTCGTAAATGTGCGCCTGCGATTCGAGGTTGTTCTTAAACCGCTCCGAGTTGCCCTGGCGGGGCTGCGGGTGCTGCAGGTTGAGCGAGTTGCGGTGCACCTGATACTTGGGGTGGTCGGGGGACATGTACGACGGCATGGGCGGGGGAGTGCCCGAAATCACGGGCGACGGCGTACGGCCAATATCCGTCTCCGAAAAGCCATTGTGCAGCTTGTCAGATGCGTAGGGCGCCGTGCTCGGGCGGTGCGAGTTGTCGTTGTAACCAAAGTCGGAGCCCGAGCGCGAATGGCCGGCAGCGTGGTTCATGTACGGATCGTTCTTCTTGGACGAACCACCAGAAGAGCGAAAGGCCTTGCTAAACGTTGACGCAGTAGTCTCAGACCACCGGGAAAACCGGGCCTGGAAGCCACCAGAGCCACTCGACTTGTGCTTTCTCGACTTCTCCGACTTGCCCATTGACCGGATCGACGCATCGGGTCCAGCTTCAACAGGAGACGCCAGACCTCCAGAGTGCCGAGCAGAAACAGGAGGAGGAATAATGGGCTCACGGCAGGGAGAAGGCATGGCAATAGGCTCGCCACGGGGGCCAGTATGAGTCTGGCGGGGAGTGATCATACGCTGGGGGGAATCAAGACGCTGAGGGGTGCCCAGATGCTGCTCATCGTCCTCGTCCTCGTCATCATAGATGGGCGAACCAGGCTCCTCGTCGCCCTCAGGGACCGTGCTTACGCGATGGTCCGAGTACTTGCGATCGTGTTGGGCAGGTCGAGCAAGACGCGTAGCAGACTGCGACTGCGATCCACTGGCAACCGATGTGCCAGCGTGACCTTCGGGGTCGTAACCTGCATCGGCCGTATCGTTTTCTCCAGATTCGCCGCCGCCAACGTTCTCATACGTGCTGCCACCGTGAACAATGTTCTGGCCCTGCTGACCCTTGAGCTCCATGACCTCCTCCAAAAGCTGATGCAGCATCACTTCAATGCGAGACAAATCCTTGGCGCCGGTAACGTTCAGGCCGTTGAGAGCACGACGCAGAATGTTGCCCTTCTTGGCAGCCAGACCCATCTCGGGTTTGGTGTTGGATCTGCTACCAGCAGGCATTCCACCAAGAGACCGTGACACCGTCGGATTTCCGGGGTACGGGCGGGGGCCGTTGATAGCCTTGATAACCATCTTCTCAGAGTCCTGAACCTCGTCGATGATGACGTCCTCAGCCTGCTTGATGCGGTCCTCAACCGTTCTAAAGTGAGTACGCATCTCGTTGGCAAGGAACATCACCATGGCCGCAATCTCCGTGTCTCTGGCATTTCTCTGCGCATCACGAGCAACAAGGTCCTGCATTAGAGCCATAATGTCTTTACTGGAGATGTTGCTACTAGCAAGAGCTGTAGAATCGTAGAGAGGCGACGCACCCGTGGGCGACAGGGTGTTGGCATGACGGTCAAACAGCGAGTCGTCCATTCCGATGCCGCCAAAGGCAGTAGCAGAAGGCATGGCCAGCCCCTTGGTCTCGTCCATGAAGTCGTCGGGCGTGCGGATAGGGCCATTGGACACATAGCCTTCGTCCTTGGGAACCGGGGCATCAGTTCCGTAGCCAAACGTTTCACGCTGGCTAGCAATGGGGCTCATGTTCTCGTAGGGGTTGGTCACAATAGTCTCGCGCTTGCGCTCAGACGACGTGCGAGCCATATCATCTTCGTGATACCGGGAGCTCTCGGGGATGCCACGGGCCTCAGCCTCGGCAGAGGGCATGCTCTTCTTAGGGCTCAGGGCACGGGGCGTCATGTGGCCCTCGTCGTAGTTGTCGTAATCGTCGTAATCGTCGTGGACCTCTCTGGCGGGAGTAATGGAAATGTTGTCATCAGCTCCGGCAACAAACGACATTTCATCGTGGTGGTACTCCTCCTCGTGGTCACCATTGTCATCCAGAAGAGATCCGGCGACGTCTGAAGCGAGACCGCTTTGCATTCCATACTCGCGCATCGGGTTGTCGAATTCGGACAGAGTATTGGCGCTAATTTTGTGCCCAAAGTGCTCCTCGTCCTGAGTCTCTTCGTCGTAGAAGCGGTCAACGCTGTGAGTAGGCGTCGTAGGCAACTCGTAACCCTCCATGGTGCGCTGCTTAAACGATTTGTTACGTACAACACCAGCGCCGCCACCGGGAATAACGTCGTTCTTAGGCTCGGCATGAATCGTAATCTGGTTAGCCTGCATGGCCTTCGCAAGCGCTGCATTGGTGATGGCAACCATGGCGGCATCATTCTCGGCCTTGGGAGTGGCAGTTCCATCATCGTATTCCTCGTCGTATTCCTCTTCTTGGTCACCATAGTCCTGGTCGTATCCCAGCTCCGACTCATTCAAAACTTCCGACGCTCTCTTGTTGATGTTGAGCTCACGGACCATGTTTTTGGGGTCCTCGTAAGACAGGTTAGAGTCGGTACCATGAGATAAGGAGCTAGTAGGCGCGCCAGGAGACATGACAGACCCGGAGCCGTAGTATCCGTGGGCGTTGGTAACGCTGGTCATCACACTCTGCTCAACCAACGACCCATCAATCAAAGAAGCCACAATAGACTCGACTGGGGCGCCGGGGTTGAATCTCGGGTTCAGGCCAAGACCACGGACAGGCTGCTGCGGCTCAGGTTCCAGCTCCGAAATCTCCGTATAAGCTGCAGTGTTGCGAGGGTAGCCGGCCATGCTGCCGAGCTCACTGTGAGGTACATTCTCCATAATATCCGAGTTCAGCAGGCTGTTGCTCAGGACCGAGGAGCGACGGTTGTGGCGAATCGAGATCTGTGGCGACTGGGGATCCTCGCTGTTAGTAGTAACGTGGGAGTCCCGAGGAGCAATCTCGGAGTTCTCCGTGTATCCAGACACACTGTAGATGGGGCTAAGACCACGACGCTCCGGCTGGTACGGCACATACTTGAGGTGCGCAGGCACATCCTGTTGGCAATAAAAGCTATCGTAGGCATCCTCTTCGTAGTCAACCTCGGATCCAACGGGTTGCTCCTGGTCCTCGTAAATCTCAGCCTCTTCAAGTTGTCTAGACTGCGCAGGCACCTTTTGGCCATACTCATCAGGCTCATACTCCTCGGGAAAAGGCGGAGGCTCTTGGTTTTCCTTGTCAGCCCCCTTACTGCCACGAGGTAGAGCACGAAGATCACCGTGAGACACGTTAGCATACTGCATACCAAGCTGCAGAGCCTTGAGATCAGGTTTGAGCAGGGCACCACCATCAGAGACCTCGCTCTTGGCAACCTCCTCCATAGCAGATGCAGGCCGGTCGCTGCGAAGAGACTCCCTCGTAACCTCGGATGGGCTAAGCTCGCTCATAAGAGGCATGGGCGGCTGAGGAGCAACGCTCTCATCGTCAAAGTCTTCATCGTAGCGGTCGCTGGCACGCTTGCGGGGGGCCTCACGTCTCCGGCGTTTGGGCTTCTTTTCCTTCTCCTTGCCCTCGGGGGTGGGAGAATGTGCTTGACTAGAGACAACCGAGATTGAGGGTGCACCGAGATATTGGCGAGCAGGATCCGGGCTGCGCTTGGGGGTTTCGGCATAGTAGTCGTCAACACTCTCCGGAGACATGACAATGTCCCGTTCCTTATCGCGCTCACGCTCGCGTTCACGTTCACGTTCACGTTCCTTATCGCGCTCGCGCTCACGTTCGCGCTCCTTTTCACGTTCACGCTCAGCACGGTGACGAGACTGTGACGAGCGACGGCGGGAGGTTGGAACTTCGGATGCATCGTCTCTGGATAGTGATGAGGTCGCAGAAGAGCTGCCCGAGTTGCGGTAGGTGTCGCGCTTGCTATTCTCGCGCTTAATAGCCTCCAGTTCAGGAATCACAACCTTTCTGAGGGCAACCTCGACAGCAGCCAGAAGCTTGGAGTTAACCTCAGAGGAGCGAACAGATTGGCCTTCGTGAGCACGAGAAATGGTCGAAGATACGGTCGAATCGGCACCAGACAGGACTGATTCATGGCCGGCACTACGAGACGAACGTCTGTTGCGTGATACTTTGTGGCCATGGCTGATGCTATCACGATGGCTGATGTAGCTGTAACCTTCAGCATCCTTGTCGGTGTCCCGCACACGCTCCCGCTCCTTCTCGCGCTCTCTTTGCACTGCGCTGAGCGAGCTGGCACGGCTGCGACTGCTCTTGCTCTTGCTGCGCTTTTCACGCTGCTCCTTTTCAATGGGCTTCTCCAGCAGGCGAATCCGCTCTCTTTCTCCCTGTCTCGGCTTTTGTGATCTGTTCTTTGGCGGCGGGCTGAGGTTGCGTTTCTGTTCGCCAAAAGCCGAGTTTCCGGAGTCGTCGAGAAATGAGTTGGTGGGGATAACAGAAAGATCGCTTCCGGTACCAGCATTGGGCGGGGGAGCGCCAGTGTGAGAGGTTCGTGCGTCAGGAATCAATGGGCTGACAGGCCGCTTTCCAGAGCGGCCCTTGCCAGAAACAGTACGATCAATCTCAACATCAATAGGGTTTCTAGAGACCGCAGATTCCTCCGTGGCGGAAGCGTAGGAACTCATGAGGGCGTCTTCAATATCCTCCAATTCCGACGTGCGTCTTGATGTTCGTGAACGAGTCTCGGTAAACTTTATGTGGTCGGTGTGACCCGATTTACCGGGGGTCAATCTCACCCGGACGCTCGGCTTGCGTTCGGGGCCCTTGGATGTGCGTTTTCCAGTCTCAAAGTATTCAATGAGCACAGAAGCCTGACTGTGGGAATCCTTGGCTCGTGATCGGCGAGTAGTGATGGTTACTGGAGTTCCGTCCGACGGTAGGGAATAGATATCGTCGTTCCGGGAAACCTCGGTTCCAAGTTCAGTCGGGGCAATGACAGAAGACGTTTCTGTTGGCGCTGGCAATAGAAGACTACTGTCGTCGATACCGATGGCTGACATTGAAACAACTGTCCAAAATAGGCGCCGAAAATAAAATAAAAGGGCGAAATTAGTATGGTAAACCCTGAAAGTAACAGAGTATGCGCGCTTGAGGCAGTGTCAAGCTCGAGGCTTCGAATGTGCACAGCGCAATCGCACGACTCGATCGAAAAGAAAAAAAAATGGCAAAAGAAAAAAGTATAAAAAAAAACAAAAGCGCTAGAGGCAAATAACAAAACAAAAGAATTAACGGGGTATTCGCGAAAACAAAATAGTATGTGGAAAAAAAAATGAAAAAAAAAACAAGCGAAAGTGTTATGAAGCGCTTCAAGGCAAGCTCCGTTCGGGTCGGTCGTGCAAGTCAGCTAAAGCCAAATCAAGCTCAAAGTCGAGTTTAACTTAGCAAAAGCTGGGAAAAGAGCCTAACAAAAATCGGGAGGTTGGAGGAACAATTCCAGACAGGCGTCAAAATCAAGGGCCAAATCAATCAGCCCAAGACGGAACGTGAATTAAGGTGAGGTGAGGCGAGAGGGTCCGTTGAACACCAGAAAAAAACGCACTACTGAAATTAAGCAACACTTGAGTTAGTACACAAAGAGGCAACAAGACATTGTTTCACCGCCACAACAGACGACGCAGATGCAGACAGACGCAGAAAAGGTGTAAAGAAAAGGCAAATAGATGAAGATTGATTGACTGGGCGTTGGCTGACAGGCAAAAAGGGCAACGGACCGGCGGCAGGCGGGTGTTTTGTTTCTTTTTTTCTTCCTGTTCTTTTTGTGTCGAACTTTTTCTAGTGGTCTCGCCTCTTTTTTTTTTTTTTTTTTTTTTTTTTTACAAGTTGCAGGCGGAATAAAACAGCCAGGCAACGTGACGAGACGCGACCGATTGCCTCTTCCCTTTAACGGATAGTTGAGCACAGAAGTCTGCGCTGAAGGGGCACAGAGAGAATCTAGAGACTTTGGATATCCAGGTCGATTCGATCAATTCGAACAGAGAAAAAAAATTCACACGAAAAAGGGACGCAAAATACCACCACGGGCTGAAAGCACAAAGCGCCCAGCAAGCGAAAGGAAACGAGCAGGGGACGATGCGGATGGATGCATGCTTGAATTGGAATTGGAATGGGACTTGAGCGCTGGCAACTTACCCTGCAAAAGAAAAAAAAAAATACACGACCAGGGTATATTGTCAATATCTCCTGCAAGCCGTGCTGCGCTGGTGTAGCTTTATGACTGCGTTTCTGCAATGCGAAAGCAAACGACCCAGTGAAAGAGACGAGCAAACGGCGAATATTCCAGCAGGAGTGACGAGCCACTTGATTCGCAACTGAACGGCAATCAATCAAAGACTAGCGTGGCGAAAAAGATGGCACTCGGAGTTGTTGAATGGGGGCGGTGTGAATGGTGGTGATGATTTATTTGGTGGTGTTGACGGCGACTTTTGATGGAAATCGACGAATATTAATGGATAATCTCGGTTCGTAGTCGATGAAAGATGAATGCTGGTGATGAATGGATCGTCGTAATCGTAACAAGTTTAGATAGAAGTCATGAAGCTCAACAGAAAGAAAACAAGATAACAAAGAGCAAAATGAAATGGAGAATTTCTAATGTGGAATGTGGGGCACAGCAACAACGTAGGATAGGAACAAAGAGCCCGTAAGGAAAGTGCGGTTTCGCAAATATTAAAAGAATTAATGAGTAGAGTGTAAGTAAGTACTTAAGTAAGTATGTACAGTTGCCGTGGTACCTAGTGGTAGTCGTGGCGGAACAGGTTGCTTTTTAGTCTTAGCTTGTGATTGGAAAGGTAGCCAACGCAAAGCTCGGGAAGGAACAAATGTAGCAAAAGGAAGGAGGTCGTTATGAGCTGTGACTTGACTTGGACGTAAAGATCAAGGTCACTCTTCCAGTAGTAGTATTAAGAAATATAAATATAAACAAACGGTAAAAAAGAATAATAAACAAGAAGGGTACGCGATTAATTCCTCGCCGGACTCATGCAACGGGCAAGCAGGACGGAGGAAGAAAAATGGAAAGGACTACGAAAGAAAAAGATACCAGGTGTGCTACACTTTTAACACGTCGTTAAAGACGCTTTACATGGAGGCTGGGCGATAGAAATATGCGAAACATAAGGGAAATACTAGCGACGCCGTTCCATGATATAATTAAGTATATACTTGTGAATGAACTCAAAACTCTGGAGACTTGAGTAGCAAAAAGTCGCAGGGCTGGTAACTTGCAAAATTTTGATCTGGTCTACTATTCACTTACAGCTAGGGCACAAACCCAAAAAGCAAAAGGCAAGAATGATCCCAGCCCAAAACGAGCATGGATCTGAGGTTTATGTTTTTGGTTTCTTAGGCAAGTTGCTGAGCTGGCAGATCTGGCTTGGTTAGCTTAACATGGAGCAAACGAATAAAGAAAGGGCAGGCTAGCTGGGCGCGTTTCGTGGTCCACTTATAAGTGGGAGGACTACGCTCAAATAGGCGACTGCTGCGCGTCACATCACCTTGAACTTGACCTTTGAGTATGGCGCAGAGAAGGCCATATGGGATGGGACGGATATCGCGGTGGCTGGGCTGCCAGGAGGCGGCTGGGCTGGGCTGGAAGTACAACCACAGGAAAGACTCTGGCCACTATTTGACTTCATGCAGTTGCAGTTAGCAGTAGAACTCAATGCAGAGTAAAGTGTAAGCAGGCGTAAAAGCTGAGGCGAACCTGCACCGAAGCAGAAGGGTTGCAGAAGAATATAAACAAAGCGTGCAGAGAAGCACCAAGGCCTGGTCCGATAAACTCTAACCTCTTTCGTAGCAAGCTTCGAATCTTGTTAGTAGTACTAGTACTTGTGCGATTGCCAGTCTAACCACGGTTCTTTCCACCACAGTACGGGGTACTAATACTCTGTACATACTTCTGTCTTTGATGCTTGCCTTGTCCAAATTCCAATCGAGGTACCCAAGTAAGTTGGCAATCTAAATCTCATTCCACGGCTTTTTCGGTCGCTTCGTTATCTAATTATTTTTTCTTTGTTCGCGGGGCCCTTTTCGCTGACGCTTTTGTTTCTGTTCCTCCATCACCAAATCTGGTCTTCTTTTCTTTTATTTGTGGTGGCGGGTAGGCGGGGCGACTGGAATTCAAGGTGGTTGTACCTTGCCTGCTAATTTCAGTGAAAAAAAAAATACAAAATACAAAATACAAAACGCCCAATACAACCAGAAGTTTGCGTTCGGATGCAATGGCTGGCAGAAAATTATTGGCTGTCAATTTATATATGCTCCTTTTGAACTTCAGAAGCTTTGGCATAAATCCTCCTTTTGATGCAGTTGTCGTCTTAATTCTCATGTACTTTCCTCGTTTGTGCATCGTAATTTTGGAAGCGCTATGCAGGGCGCCATGGCCATGATCCTTAGGAGCTTTAAAGGGCTGTAAACCCTAACAAACAATAGTAATCGTCATGATGTAAGTACAGAGTACTTCAACATCCTAACAAGGCAAACCAGCCGTTTGCTGCAAGATATTGCAGCAGCCTACACTAATGCGCTCCTACTGTCGAACACTCGCTAGTCATCAAAATCTGCACTTCAGCGGTGTATGCTATGCCATTGGCTGTATACTGCGTACTGCTACAGCCATTCACAAGAAGACGAAACGTCCAGCTGCATTTCGGCTTACTCTTGCGCAGCAAATCAACGTGTTTGAAGGCTTAGTATGACCGGGGAAGTGGCATTAAGTAGGCCATCAGCTCCGTTGTGAAATCGCTTATTGTAACACTCGTTGTCTTGGTGTCGTGTGTTCAGGTGTTCAGCTGTACGCAGTAGAGTCATACTTCGTAAAATACCTGTAAGGCACTCCGTAGTGGCACTGGTAGTAGTTGTATGTGGTGGTTGTTGTTGTTGTTGTTGTTGCATCGCCTTTTATCCAGCCACTGCATTATTGTGCTTTGGTTTTATGTTTTGTGTCAGGCATAACTAACTGACTCGGATTCAGGCCAAACAGAGCTTGTGCGTTACGAAAAAAAAAAGTATTGTGCCCAGCCTTTTGATTTAATTTTTACTGCGTATTCAATGACAGGTTATAAATATGCCGCTTTATTGCTGCTGTCGTCACAGAGGATCCCTTGGGAATAACCTGCTTTGTATGCGGCCAGCCTTTGCTGTTCCTCTACAAATTGAATGCAAGCACAAGCATTTTACTTCAATTGTACCTGAATTGTTCTTCTTCTTTGGTAGTACTACTACTACTGGCTATGAGCCAAGATTGGATAAAACAACAAACAGAAAGGGTTAAATGCTTCTATGCACGAACAAGGACCAACGGTGTTATGCTACGATCCTTTGAGGCACTCTTACGCAGTTATGCTACCCAGTTCATACTCCGCAGTACGTAGTAGTGAGAACAGACGTTGGCTTATTCTGGTAAAGTACGAGTACAAGTACTTTTCTCCGTACGCAGTACACTGTACTTGGAAAATATTAGCTGTGGATTGAAAGGCAATGTCATTGCCAGTGTTTCGGCAAGTCAAGGGATAAGGCAATCGCAAATTCGCCATTGAAGTGGTACGACGAGCAGCTATGAAACTATAGGGTTACAGCTAGGGTAAGCGAGCGTCGTCAGATGCGGGGTAGTTATTCCCGGCGTACAGACGGCTGGTACCCTGTACAGTCCCACAGCGCAAACCGTCAGTAATTGCCAGAGTTCAATATACATGCTTGATGAATTGATCACAAGATACTCTCTACAAAGCGGCACATGTGAGGTTGAAGGCTTGGACCATCAGGAAGGCCTACGGAGTAGAAAGCAGGAGACAGGGAAAAGCGGGGTGTAAGGATCCGGATTAGGATGCAGCTAAGTATAAAGCTAATATCTTATCGTGACTTGAAGCTTAGCAATGTCGTCACTGCATCTAGAGTAACTTCATACCAAGAGTACAAACCTAGAATACTTCAGAGTATTTGTCGAAAGAAGAAACATCACGGAAGGAAAATACATATAAGTAAGAAAGAAATGAATCTCAATGAAACAAGAAAGAAACAAAACAAGGACTGATACACTGATGCCTATTGGCTGATGGATTAATGGAGGTAACGGGTGACTGCCGTTATGCCAGCTCAAGGCTCCAGGTCACACGTTAGTCTGACGTTGGCTCTTTCCTTTGGCAAGCGAGCAATAGAGAAATTGCTGGTCAGTAAAACCAAGAAAACCAAACAAAAAAAAACAAACAAAAGAAAGCGGCAAAGCAAAACGAGAGCCCCTCTATTGAGACCGCAACTCAGTGAAATTACCGGACTTAATTTCCTGGATAGCGCAAGATTACGCTCGAGTTCACTACGTAATATATTTTATGTAGTAGTAGTACTTTTTTTTTTCGTGCTTTCCTTCCAATGGGACTTGTCTCTGCTTACCTATTCGGCGCCTGCCTTGATAACAAAGACCTAGTATTTACCACTAGATTAATTTTCCTCTCGATTTCTTCTTTTCTTCTTTCTCACTTATTTTTCACAAACCAGCGACTTTCTTTTCCTCCCTCACTTTGATAGACTCGTACTTGGGTTTCCTGCTTTTTCATTATCGCCATTTTGCTTTGCTATTGCAAACCTTGCCTTTACTTGCGATAATTGCTTTTAGATAGTTTTCTGAGCTGCCTCCCCTGTCGACGTCGACCCGCCGCCGGCCCAAATAGAAACGATACTTGCGAGAATATCCCAGAAAATCCACTCCTCCCGATTGGCCATTTTCTGTCGCAATGGACGTCAACTCGGAGCCTAAAGGCGGTATGCTTTGACATCTATTCTCCCCAAAACTTTATCTTTGTTTTGCTACTGCCAGTGATACTGGTTGTCTGTCAATGATTGCTCGTAATGCCGATACCGGTTTTCTAACAAGTACCAATGCAATCTTAGTCAACGTGGGCCTGATTGCTGTGAATCCGGAAGACCATGATTCCTGTGAAAACCGCACCTTGACACTTACCAGTGAAAACAACACTGCTAAGATTGGTCGATCGAGTTCACGGCGCGATAAACATGGTTACGAAGTGTCACCCAAGAATGGATACTTTCGAAACCCCGTAATTTCTCGTGAACATGCCCAGTTTTCGTACCGCAACAAGGTTAGTGGTGGTGTTGTGCCTAGAAGTTGTCTATCAACATGCGTGTTTGGAAATTCTTGCTTACAAAAATTCTCTAGACTGTATACCTCAGAGATTGCAAGAGCTTTCACGGAACAGCCATCAATGGCACCCGCATCCCCCCAAACTTGGATGTTGCCGTGAACACTAACGACGTTGTGACTTTTGCAATCCTCACGGGCCGCCTTGCCGAGACTATGGATGCCTATTCGTTTACCATCAAGCTGGATGAGTAAGTACCAAATTTTGCCTGCGTTAAATACCTGTCAACCTCTAACGATTCCTGCTAGGCTTTCTGACGCCGACCCGACGGCTACAGTTACTGGAACTTTCACTACCAACAAGAGTGTGCCTGGCACATATAGAGCTCCGACAGTCATTTCAGACGACGAATCCGACATGGAAACTCTTACGAAAAAGCGTGACGTGAGTGAGAGTACTAACCAGGCTCGCCATGATCTCGTGTGTGCCATCAGCAACTTCATGGACGCCGGATACTCGTGCGGACGGAAATTCGAAAACGTCCGTTCCCCCAGCACTTGGAATACTGCTGGCTCTGATATTCCGCCTCCGAAATCGGGCGTCGCCTATGTCAATGCTATCATTGAAGAGAAGAAGGGCAACCATTACGACTCTGTTGCCGAAAATTCAGAGTGCTCTGGCGATGAAGCAATGGGAGAGAATACTGCGGAGCATGAGGAAGCTCAAGAGAAGAACATTGGAGAGTATGGCGAAGGCCTGACCGGGCAGAACGAGGAGGATGAAGAAGACGGGAAAGACGAAGACAATGGAGAGGGCGATATGGACGAGTGCGATGGATTTGATGAGGGTGAGTACAATGGCATGGACATCGACGCTACCCAGGCTGGCGAAGTCCTTGAATTTGTGGATCTTACACCGCAATATGAGTATCACCCTCTGGACGACGCTGAAGAAGTGGAGGACGAGGAGAGCGATGATGATTGCCACCACGACTTTACCGATGCTACCGGTGCGCCACCTGCCCAGGCTCTCTCGACTGGCTCTCCTGCCATCGCCTTTGCCCAAATAGCGACTCCTAACGGTATGCACTATGTGGGGCCGTCACTTGCGGAGCAGGGCTGGGGCCATTCAATTTCACGTTCTCGTGTGGATGCGGTCAGACCCATCATTCCTATCTCGTCTCTGCTTTCCCCTCAATCACAGACGCCAACTAGCATGTTCACGTGCCCTGTTGAGAGTTTCCTGAACCCGATGCCTCAAGAGATTCCTGCATCCTCGCCCGGTTCTCAGGACGTCGCAACGGCGGCGCGCGTTTCTTCTCCCCCGAGCAGCCCTATTATGCAAAAGACCACCCCTCGCAATGTTGTGCCGGAATTCTCCGCTGTCACTCCGTCAGACTCTGAAGAGGAACCGTCGTCACAGAAGTCTGATTCTTCTATGTCTCCTGCGGAAGAGGGCACGGCTTCTGCTTCGTCTGGCACTAAGCGCAAGGCTGATAAAATTTCCAATGATCAAGCGACGGCTGGTATCAAGTCGTCGTTTGATTTCTTTCGCTTTGTGTCTCAAGAGTCAGCTCCATTCTCCTGCAATGAAAAGAACGGCACCATGATGCAGGCTACCGATGCTTCCAAGGCCCATGTCGAGGGCGAGGCTACTGCCTTTGGCTCTACCACCATTTCTGCCGAGGCCCCCAGAAGCTCTACCTTGAAGACTTTGAGCCGGAGCCGTGCACTCTTTGTCCGTCCCCCCGTGTCTTTTGTGGGTGCCGCGAACACCCCGGCCGCCAATGGCAGTGACGATACTCAGAGACCGCGTAAGCGTCTGCGCAAGATGGCCGAAGCTGTGGGATATGCTGCCATTGGTGGAGCGGCTGCCGGTCTGGCAATTATCACGACGATGATTGCTACGGCTCCTGATTTAATTTAATTATAGTTCTCTGCCTCTTGGGTGCATCTTTTGTCATGGCTGATGATCCTCCGCCGGATTGTATCTTCTTTGGAAGATACGATTGATTTTTGTTTTGCTCTATTTTTCTTTGTTTTATCTTCCCCTTTCTTCATCCTTTTGTTATACCAACGGTTGTTGGCACATTTTATGGAATCTTGGGTGAAGGACAATTATAGGAACCGGACCAGGTCGATTATTATTATTTGTATGTTTTGATGGTTTTGTTGTCATGTTTTATTTATATTTCCCTAAATAAATATTCTTTCAGGAGACAGCGTTATTGTTCATTGCATTGCAAACGAAGCAGGACCCGACGGGCACGATGGAGATGACGTCGTTTGTACAACATGGCTACTTTTGTTGGTTGTAGTCAAGCACATTGCTGGCTTCAGATCCAAATCTTGCGAAAAGAGCTTAGTATACCAAACAAGATGACTAACGTGAATGTTTCTAGTTATAGTTCTGCGTCATGCTTTTTCCGCAGCATTTTTTTTTTATTCATTACTCTCATGGAACCCAGTCCGCAGCAGTTGGATAAGGCGGTTCTGTAGTAGTAGTGGTGGCACTTGACTAAAGCATATATATAGATGGAGTCAGAATAGCTGAATAGGCTGACGAGATGCAGGCTTTGGGACAGCATTGTTTGATTTCACTTTCTTTTTTCTTTTCTTTCTTTTCTGTTTTTTATTATTATTATTTTACCCTTGAATGCGAATTCTTTGTTGCCACATTTGCCATCTGTCGTACAAGATCCGTTCACCTGGGAACTAGATGAATATGGGAGAAAACGAAACGGAATAGGCAAGCAAAAGAGAAAGAAAGTGAAAAAGGCACAAGGAGGGCCCTTGAGGATGTCAGGTTAGCGTATCAAAGGACACCACGTAGTATAAGCTGGATCTGTTGGGGGCGCCGCCGGCCAGGTAAATAAAGGCATCATTTCTTTTAAGTCCACGACTTATAGACGCGATTTAGTAACGACCTAATGTTGTATTTTATGCATCGTTTACAAATATAGAGTCGATAACTCGCAACTGCGCAGTTTAGTTGGAGGGGAACATTGAGAATAAAAAAAATATTTGACCAAAAGTACCATTAATCTACGTGCGTAATTCAGATGGAGGGCAGAAGAAAAGAAAGTGAGGGAAGCCGACAGCCGGGCGGAGTTTTGCCGTGGGGGGAGACGTGAATCTAGATAAGTAGCAGTACTCCATGGTAGTACAATATGCGAGCAACGAAAAAAAAAGGGAGTTTCACTATTCGTGTTGTGTTTTTCATCCTTCCTCACCTGCTCACGAGCACACAACATATATGTACCAACAAGGTACAGAGTCTCGCCTAGAACCAAGGTCTGGGCCCAGAACCCGACGGATTGTTTCTAGAATCACCGACAAAAAAGACAGGAGAGGATTAATAAGGGGAGAAACATGGAAAAAAAAAGAAAACATTTCAGGCACACACACACACACAAAAATACAAAAGGACCCATGACGGACATGAACGTCCGCTTCGCTTCGTCTTTTCTTTCTGTTCATCCCGCTTAGGCGTTCTGGTAGTGTTTTTTTTTTTTTTTTAGTATTTTGTCAGTATTTATTCATCACTTCAGGCACGTACGTGATGTCGCTCTAGTTCATGCTGGGTTAGTTGGTTGGAATCTGCATGTGATAAACGGAACAAGTTGAATGTGTAGGTATTAGTTGGAGGGAATCTGAGCAGAGAATAGTATCACCCAGGCCATATTTCTCAATGGATTGGCCTGTAGAGTTTATGATTGATCACTTGCAGACACTCTGTTGCTTCTCAATCTAGTGACGTCAGGGAGATGGATGCGTAAGGGGAGATGCTTGGCTGTTCATATTTTGGGTTGCACAAGCTGTCGAGTCTTTCATGCTCAGGGGGGGGGG